>JBAMJV010004655.1:0-65382 GCA_037951105.1 Echinarachnius parma
CACAAATGTATACGATGTATTCATAAGTACTATTACAGAATTCCTCCCAGTAAAAAAAGGGCAGAGTTCAAGTTCATTTTGCTATGTCCATCAGACATGTACAAATGCCAAAATATAGTACTTGACAGTATGTACACATAAACAGTGCACACAAAGTAGTACTACGCTAAAAGAATTAACAAACATGGTTATCATTCTGATAAAATCCAGTTCTGCAAAATGACAACAATTAATCAAATGGTGGGGCCACCAAAAATTATCTCTGGTACATCCCAAATTTACTCACCCAAACAGGCAACCAAGATCATCATTATAAACAATGTTTCAATCTTTTCCCTTTTCCCACCAGATTCAGTTTCTGGCCTCAAAAACTGAGAAACCATGATCTTTCACTTGCCCACCTAGCACAAAATAAGATAACAATTTCAGGCACTGCATTTACAACAGTTCATATTCCTCTGACCATGCTTAGAATTATGTATTGCTTCTTATCAACCAAAAAAATACTTTTTTTTTCACGAGGGCGATTTTGACAATTTTGAGGGAGAAAAACGCCCTCGTGAAATTATTCACGAGGGGCGATTCCAAAGGTATCGGGGGCGAATCGCCCTTTGCCCCCGTGTATTTTTTTGGTTGCTTCTTATAGCCCAGTTAGGCAAGTGAGAACAAAACATTGAACAAATTGTTATATTTGGTTGCCCATTCGCCATCAGCAAGTAAAATTTAGATTAGTGATCTTTTGATGGCCTCAAACTTATTTTCAGTGGCCTCAAGAGAATGGGCAATTCTATGGGCTATTCTCGAGCCCTGCGCTCTTAAGTGTACATGTATACATCTATCCTACCAGCACGCAACGCTTTAATTTTTGTTAAAGCAGTTTGAATCATATTTTTCCCCCTCTAAAAATAAAATACACCTAGTCAGCTGACAAAAAAATAATATTGGCAAAAAGTATCTACATGCACAATTGGCAAGTAACTTAATGCAGGGGGCATCTGCCCTAATTTTTTTCCAGGGAATTTTTCCCTGGCACTCACCAAAAGTTGGCATTCTGATTCATAACATCACCCTGTAGTCTCAAGGCCATACAGCTAACCATTATATGATTTCTTATTTTATCCCCCGAATCACAAAATGTAAAAGTTACCCCCCCCCCCCCCTGCTGTTTTCAAATGATCCCAGTCTTTGCTAAAAATACAATTTCCCTCATGATATTTCCCTTTTCTATATCTTTTATAATTGAAAGCCATTTTACTAGCTCCCTTTTCCTTTCTAAATTTACAAATAGTTTCCTCTTTCATTCAATGCTTCCTCAATTATGTAACAGATTTATCGTGACCACTGTACTCCCATTATTAGCAATGATTAATACCTTCACTAAACTAACATTTTTGTGAATCATCATGGTACATACAAAATGGTAAAGCATGGTGGAGTATTTAGTGATTTTGAGCTCAATGTAAAATAATTAAATGCTACGTGGCCCCTAGCTATGTTATTTTTGTTTTATTGCAATGTTTGATATTAGAGGGGTAAATTGCCCTAAACATTTGCATTACTAGGGTTTTTTTGTTTTGTTTTTGTTTTGTTTGTTTGTTTGTTTTTTTTTGGGGGGGGGGGGGGGTGTCTGCATAATTTCGCCTTTTTTTTTTCAGTAGTGCATTCACCTGGGTAATAGATAGCTTGGCAATATAATTTATATTTGACCTCCTGAATCACCCCCTCCCTACCCGGGCTACCCCCTTACTCACCCCCACACTATTTTCAAATGATCCCACTATTTGCTAAAAGACCAATGCACTCACCTGGGTAATGACTGTGTAGCTGAACATTATAGCAATTTCCTTTTTTTATCTCCCAATGGATGAAAAAATGACCCCCCACCCACACACTATTTTCAATTTTCAAATGATCCCAATCTTTTCTAAAATACAAACAATAAAATACAAATGCACTGACCTGGGTGATGGGTAGCTGGCCGTTGTTCTCCTTCTCGGCGCCATTGCCCACCCCCGGAGGGATGCGATTGGCTGGGGGGTCAGGGGCGCTCCCGTCGGCACAGCAGGCAGTGCTCCCGGTCCAGGTAGGGGTTGTGGCTGCGCGGCATCTGGCTCAGGGGCTGACAAGCACAAGAAGAACAATAACAATAATAATAATTGAATGATAATGATGATGATAATAATAATAACAATAATAATAGCAATATCAATAGAAATTAGCAATAACAATAATAATAATAATAATTTCTAATTAATGATAATAATAATAATAATAATTATTATTATTATCATTTTAAAAAACAGCTAACATAAAACAGGAGGAGTAATATGCCTGCAATTGTCCGGGCTAGTAAGGAGTTGAACGGCAGTGTATTTTTTAATGTTAATTTGATCAAGAGTTTGGCTTTTAGCTTCAATTTTGACAAATATTGAAACTGAATCATGCAACTATAATGCTTTCATTTGATATTCCAACATTATTACATGTACATTGTACTTCATCTTGAAGACTGTACAACACGTTTTTTTTGTGCAAATTAACAAACTTCAACCTGTACTCAAGTATATTGTTAATGTGAAGCCCTGACTTAAGTTTTCCTCAGAAAATCAAAGCATTCAACTACAAAATAGAGAGAAAATTGGCTTGTTGACATTTATTTGCAATATTGACCTTTACAAGTACATAATCACACTACCTGTAAAATATAAGAGCAATTTACCCACATAAAAGTTCTTCTTGGAATTGCATTCTTCAATTTCTTCATTAAAAAAATATGTAAAAAAATTAAATATCATACAAATGGTGGGTTCTGTGTGGGCATAAAGGCCAGAGCATAACCAATGTCCAATGTATGTCCATGTGTATATTGTCATTATTTTGTACAATAGAAGTCAATTGGACATCACAATTCACGGCAAGGCCCCGTGACATTTGCACGACCTGTCTATCTCTAGTGCATGGCAAGAACACAGACATTATGTACTACAGCATGTACCTAGACGTATATATGTAGCCACTGCTGACTCAATATCCACAAGCACACATGTATCATTCATATTATTATGGCTCAGGGGAAAAAAAACTATTTTGGAGAAAAGGGTGGGTTGGCTACTTTTCATGTCTGCTGGTTAAAGAAATATTTGTTTTGCATTGAACTCCATGAGAATTCATATTATTGAAATTCAGGCAACTGTTCTGTAATACGGTACAATTTGGCCTCAAAGCTCGCTTCCCCCCCCCCTCCCCCCCCCCCCCCCAATAACCAACAACATTAGTTGAATGGGCAAATTAATAGACCATGAAAATGTTGTGGCAAATAAATTAATTTTGCCTAAGAAATTATAGAAAATGAAAACACATACAATTTGGAAAAGATCATTCGAGAATTGAAGGGGTGTACACTTTTCATACAAAATAATAAACATCCATACATTGTACCTTGATATTTTGCCAAAATGTTTGTATTTACTAGGAAATACAAATACAATTACTGATTTTTCACACACAAAATGAACAGTTTTGCACTTTGTCCTCCAATATTGTTATCAAGTAAATTGAAAGAAAATATGATCTAGTGAACAAACATCACATTTATAATTCAAAATTTATAATTCATATATCGTGAGAACTTATCTCCAAGTGTCTTCCTTCAATGTGCAATGTTTACAGATTAACATATGAACTACATCGTATGACAAATGCATGTTGTCTTTCGTTTGTAAATTTGTTTACAAATAATAATATTATACTCCGTACATGTAACTGTGTATTCTGTGTCATTGAATTACTGTTTTAAGTTTAACAATTTATATGAAATGTAAATTTTCACAAAAAGCCAATTTTTGGCATGAACTACAAGTACAGTACATAACTGAGCAACTGTGTGTTTCGCAATCATAAAATTGTATTGCAAACACAAAAACATCACAGAAAACCTGATCTTGCTCATTGTGTACATGGATTATACGTTGTATTTATGCTCCAGTGCATTCTGCTAGATGGTACACATGTGTACAGTACATAGCTCAGTGCAGAGCAGTACTAGTACATGACACAGACCAGCACAGCCTCTAGGTGACACAGCTCTGGATTCATAGATGACACTCAAAACACCCACACACAAAAACATGCACACACACTGGCGCGCCACAAATAATACACACCATGTACGCCTAGTATACAGTACTATTGTATTCAGCACATGTGGCATAATACATTGCAACTTGCAAGCCTGCAATTTGCACTAACTCTACTATAGGCCGTGGGCTGAGCAACGAAAAACAATTTCTCCACTTTTAGGACTGACATTTTTTTGGGAAAATATGAAAATCAAGATTTTGCTTGTTCCCACTCTCATATGTTGAGCATATCAAAGAGAAAATTAAGAATGATTTATAAACTAATGTTGATAAAACCATACTTATAGAATGTTCTCGCAATGATCCATGAATTGCAGGTAAAGTGTACTTTGTTGTGCAGCAAACGTTGCAGCATGACGGACCTCTCGTTCAAACGAGTAAGTTTCACATGCGATCAAATGATTGCTTGCACATCTCGTTAAAATTCGATATCAATTGATGTTAAATCGTCATTTTAAATTCCAATTTTTGTAAATTATGTGCAACTAAAAATTAGCTCCGTGCTACCAAATTTCATTGATCCTAAATTCTACTGGCCCATTCGGGCAACCAAATTTAGCAGAATTTGTTATGTTTTTCCTTTGTTTGGGGCCCACCAGATTTAAGTTTCGGGCCACTCAAAGTTGAACCATCTTGTTTTTACTTGTCCGACTGGGCCACAAGGCAAAAAGGTTAATATCTATCATTGTTCAGTGTGAGACAAAGTTCTTTGTTTTGGATTTGTATTTTTTTTAAATGCCCTCTGTCCATGGCCTAGTGTGATGGAATACATAAGGCCATGAAAAATAAATTGTTGGATTGGCGTAACCCGCCCGACCCTAAAAATACCACCGACCCTAAAGGTTTTTTCTGATTTTTTTTTTTTTTTTTTTTTTTTCCAATTGCGATATGTGTTATGTGTGTGTTATCTGTGTGTTTTTGTGTATTTGTGCGAATCCTGCCAAAAAAAAAAAAAAAAAAACCCCTACCTACCTACCCTAATTTTTGGTTGCCCGTTACTCCAATCCAACAATTTTTTGTTGTTGGCCTAACTGCAATACTAGAGATTGTCTTTTTTGCCTTACAAGTGGAAGTTGTGGCACAGTTAGACAAGTAAAAACCAGATTTGTAAAGATTCTAGTGGCCCAAGACCTGAAACTGGTGGCTCCAAACAAAGAAAAAACGCTAACTATTCTGTTATTCTATTCTGTTACACAAACCTGGTGCATGTATCAACTCTATGGGAAAAGCAATCTCTTTACGCACAGTACTTATAATACCTACATTTTAATTTTGAAATATGATTTGTCTCTATTGCGCGCATACATGTACCTGTATAATGTAAAGTTTGACATTAGCCAACATAAACAAAGTGTGGATTACACAGACACGGTAGGCAGGGAAATCCCCAGTCTGTACAGGGTTGGCTTGAATAGACAGTAGTTTGGAAATCCCCAGTTACTGGGTGGTACTGTATTTCAAGCCAGTACATTGTAAGTGCACATTTCAACTACCCTACCAGTCCTGGGCCCCGTTGTGCACAGCAGAGTAGCAATCAATTGTAAAGTTGCAATTAATTGCAAGTAAAAAAAATATGCACATTTGAACCAATCAGATTTGCTCATTTAGTCACGTTCTGACTTTCAATTAATTGCAACTCTTTCTACAACGTGCCTTGGAGTGTGGCATAAAGAGTTGCAATCAATTGCATTGTTGCGATTAATTCGCAAGTCAGAAAATTCACCTAAATGTAAATGCGCAAATCTGATTGGCTCAAACGCATGTTGCAACTTTGCGATTGACGGTAACTCTTTATGCAACACCCCTCCCCCTCACCATAGCCCCGTTCTTATGGGTTGATAGTGCTCAGCACATTCAATAGGACAAAGAACATTGCTGATGGACACATGCACCATAGCTGGAAATTGATCACCAAAACCTTCACAAATTATGATACCAAGGCCCAAATCTTACACAATGAATTTCCATTTGATGTTTAAGTTTGAAAGTTAAATGGGTAGTACAGTTTTGGTAAGGCTGAGTTTTGGGAAGGCTGAGCTTTAGTAACCAAAACCTGCACAATAACATTACAAACTACCGTATTTGCCGGTGTATAAACCACATCTGTGTATTAACCGCACCCCTAACTTTGGGTTATCATTGAACGGGGGAAAATGATTTCTAGATGATAAAACTATGCTGGGAATCTTTGCAACATAATCAATCTATACACACATCCCTTGCTTTCCCCTATATTTTGGGTAAACTTTTAGTACACAAAACAACACAAGTCACATATTTGTTTCTGATTGGAGCATAATTCATAACAGAAAAGCCTATCAAGCTTTTCACTCCACATAAACTGATATTATGAAATAAGGCTGAGTCGGTTCGGTCGATCACACCGGTTACCGACCGTTTCAATCGGGACCCGGTTCGGTATATCGGGAAACAGTGCCCCGAAAAAAAAATTAAAAAAATAAAATGTTAAAAAAGAAATTAAGATTATCACAATAATGTAGCGGAATTCAAATAAAAACGGGGCAATTGATATCATTTACTTTAAAGAGTGGTTATTTTCGAGAAATTCTTGGTTCATTACTTCGTTTGACAGTCAGAAATTGAACAGGAAGCGCAAAATTGCTAGTCATTTGAACGATATTGTCGGCGGATGTGCACACAATGTTAGTCCGATACTCCAGGGGAGTTGTCTGATGGATCTTTGTATGATCCAGCTGATGAGCCAGTGCATTCAAAAAGTGGCTCAAAATACGTTTTTTGGTCATTTGCACCATTTAAAAATGTTTTGATATTCTACTTACATGATTTCATGGCGTTTGACAGCCGAACAGAAACAAAAATGAGCCCCAAAACAATGAAAACAACTACTCAAAACATCGATAAAAAACGACTACATCGCTCCCATTCGCTCGTATACCCTGTGTGCAAGTTACGGGTCTCTTTTTCTTCCGCGAGATTCATACGCTGGGCCGGTGGAACTATGTTCCAGTCCGCCCTCTATCGGCAAGATCCATCCGCCAGGAATTGGGGAAGTCCCCGGCGGATGGATCTTGCGCAAGAAAAGAGACCCCGTAACTTGCACACAGGGTATACAAGCAAATTGGAGCGATGTAGTCGTTTTTTATCGATGTTTTGAGTAGTTGTTTTCATTGTTTCGGGGCTCTTTTTTTTTCTGTTCGGCTGTCAAACGCCATTCGAAATCATGTAAGTAGAATATCAAAATGGTGTTGATTGCGAAAAGGCTAATTTATAGCCACTTTTTAAGTGCATGCAGTGGCTCACAGTCACAAGCGATCGTACATGTGATGTTTCCCCCAGACTAGCGGGCTAAGTTTCTGTGAACCGTGTTGCGATGGGCAATGGTGAACAAACGATGAATTTACTTCGAAAAAAAAAAAACTTTTCATGCGAAACTGAGTTAATTCTGGATACTGTAACTATTTTCCCGTAAAGATTGATATGTAAATCCATTAAAGCCTCAGTATTTATTATGTTATTTGCATATAAAAAGAGCAATATAAGCCCCAAACAGTGCATTTTGCCGATGCGTGCACGATTGCGTGATTTTACCGGTCCGAGTTTCGACGGTAAAACTTTATCGGGATACCGGTTCCCGACCGGTAAAAGTTTATCGGGACCCGGTTCCGACAATTACCGACATGACTCAGCCTTATTATGAAATATGTTTCTCTATCTCTGTGTATTAACCGCTCCCCCCCCTTTTTGGAAGTTCTTTGGTTTGTGAAAAACATGCGGTTAATACACCAGCAAATACGGTAATAGTTATAACTCCACCACGCTCGAAAGGTATAGAAAATTACAAACGACTAAGTAAAAACCTGTTATCATTCAAAAAGAGCCATCAAAACACAAGAGGGCGCTCTCTAAAAAGGCATTGGTTTAAACCATTTTTCATACAAAATTTTGCATACGAGTGATGTTTTGTTGAAATAATGATTAAATAGAGTGAACATCAACAACTATTTAAAAACCTCTTTTGAAAGTTTTTGAAAAAGTGTAAGCTTTTTTAAATCTTAAAAAAAATCATCGAATAATTCTGGGCCCCAGATTTATTCCGATCGGATATATTTATTGATATTTCAGCCGTTTCTGAACCGATTTTGATCAAATAAAGTTTATTCTGCCATTAAATTTGTATGCTCTTTCAAATTTTACACTCAGTTTTTCATTATCTCACAAAAAAATTACTTCATGCAGCACCCTCTATAACAAAACTGAACTACCCCTTTAAAGTCTGAATTATCAATAGACTTACTTTAATTCTTGTTTAGTGTCATTTATCATCCATTTATATGTATTACTTTTAGTTTTAGTTTTAAAGATTTTTTTTTTTTTCAAATGTTTTCACTGTCAAAGGAGGAGAACTAAAGTTAGTCACACCTCTACATCAAGTATCTTCTTATTGTTTTTATTGACCCAACTAGACAAAGATAAGCTGTAGAAGACCTCCAGTAGGAAGGCTTGAAATCTTCTTCTAGTTCTAAAGCTTGCTCCTGAATCAAAATCAAAGAAATATATGTAATTTTTTGTTAGGGGGCTACTTTTTCAATCTGATGGATATCACCAAATATTTCACAGAATACCATCAACCAAAAAAATATTTTAGGGGTCACCTACTGATTTCAGGGGGATATTTTGAAAATTAAGGAGCAAAATTGCTCTCAGCCCCCGTGTATTTCCTACCCTACACTGTAGTACAGAATCATGTACAGAAAAGAAGCCACAAAGAACCTGTCCAAGTCCCACTCAACATTGCCCAAACTTTGTGCCTTGTCAGACCTTTACCAGCTGACCCGGGGCCACATAAAATTAGCTTTGGGCCTCCAAATGTTATTGATGCTTACTTCCACTAGATACAAGTAAATTGTGTTCTGCTATTCTTGGTTTGGGGCCACCAGATTCAGGTTTCTGGCCACTAAAATTTGAAAAATCTTGTTTTTACTTGCCCGACTGGCTACAATGCAAAACAGGTTATTATCTAGCATTGCCTTTACAACCAAAGGAGATGGCGACACTGGTCTCACATCCACCCAAGCTGAGAAAGCAGAGACTCTGCAATTAATGGAATCTATCCAGAGATTCTACAAAATATTGGACCAAACGGTCATGATTAGCTTAGCTTGCCTTCTTCACAGGTCTGCATCCACAGACCTGAAGAGAAGCTACAATGTACTTAGGTTATCACAATCCTGGAAACTTGCTGATGATTCCGCAAGCCATCTGCCTATAGAGTGGTCAAGTGTGACGTCATCAAAAACTTTTTTTTTTCTTCAAAGTTTGAACTTCATTTTTTGAAAGAGCATCAAAAATAATGTCCAAATGTTGAAAATCAATCAAATACATACGTTAAGTATTGGCTAATATGCCCATCCGAATGAATTAATTTCAATAGGAAATCATCATCATATCTCTGCTTATACGTCACATATTTGATTGATTTTCAACCTTTGGGCATGATTTTGTATGCTTTTTTGGAACTTTTAGTTCAAATTGGGAAATTCTAAAAATAGATTTTTACAATGTATGATGTCACAGCTTCCGTACTCTATTCTCTCTTCTGTATCAATACATGACTACAGCGCATCCTTTGATTGGTGGTTATGGCCAAAAATGCTGTTCTTAACAGCAACTAGACAGAGTGCACTCACGGAGTGCATACCTTCCCCTAACGCTCAAATTTTGATTGGCTAACTTCAATCTCCCTGCATGCTGCACTAACACATGAACAAACATGAACGAAAACATAACCTCCTTGGCGGAGGTAATAAGGAAATGACCATTGCCCCATAACCACTTGGCCAACTTTTGTTTGGAGGATCATTTTCTTTGATGTAAAAGGGTACTTACATGTATGTGTAATCTACAATATCATCTAATTTGACCTATCATTTGACCTCAAACATAATATATTTGGTGAAAAAATTGTGGCCACATTGTGGCCAATGATTTTTCACAATAAACATTTTACCTAATGAGCAAGTTCAAGTGATAAGTAAATAAATATAAGTAAATATTCATGTTCATAAAAATGTATATCAGCAACACATGTACATAAATGAAGTCTGTCAGTCAAATCCCTTTCCTCTATTTCACTACTTAAAGAGGCTTATTTGATTTCAATTTGTGTTCACATTTATTGTACCAGAGTCGAAAGGGAACTCGGCCAGAGGGGTGAGCTCGGTCCCCTACATGTGCATGCAAACATTTGAAGCAAACAGGCTGCGAGGGATTGCGACTGCAAAATCATTACCTTTCCATCCCGATTGTCATTAGCGGTGGGCCGGTGGCCCCGGGCCACGAAAAAATGACAAAAGATACATTTTGGTGGCTCAGAGAGGTCACCAAAATTTGTACATGTGCACTGCTCTCATATGTACGTAAACGAGGCAGACACACATTTATTCTGTTTTATTGAAATCATTTATACTACATGTCTGTTGGTTACTTGAAAATTATTGTTTTGTTATTATTTCTTTGTAATTTCAGGCATCCAAAAATTTCTTTCGGCCGCCAACAATTTGAAAATACAAGCATTTTTTGGTCACGTGGAGCACTTACACAATAACAACGGCAATGCATAACTCTGTATTTAATGAATGCTTGGAGAACGTTGAAATTGTAGGTGGCTGAGTTGACCAGCGTGGCCAGATTCCCCAACACTTTGGTATGACAAGCCCTCCGCACTAGAGTCCAACTCGACCTGATCCGACTGGTTTTCAGTCAGGCTAGAGTCAGTTTTGCTCAGTCGTAGCCGATTCAACATGTTGAGTCGGCCTCGAATGATCTCCGACTGGCTCTTGACAGGCATCACAGGAGTTTTTGAGACAAGAATACTGCAATGAACCGACTGAAACCCGGATCGGGTCTAGTCGGCTCTGTGTGCGGGGGACTTTACATGCTTGCCATGTTTGAGTTTGGATGTTCACTTACCTGTGGAATGTTATCCAAATCCAAGTCAGACAAAGAACTAGGCACCGGTATGGTTCCCAATACCTGAGAATTGAATAGAATAGAAAACAATAGTTTAAGAAAGATTATAAAACAAAACGTAAAATAATAATCATACATAGCAAATTCCCACCTGCATAGCAATGAGAATGTGTATATAATCAAAACATTACCATCTTGTTATAAATGTTTCGTAAATTTCATGTGATACATAGACAATTGCATAGCTCGCAATCAGTTCTGTACCATTATATTATAAAAGGGGACCACCATATGAAGACCAACACAGGCTTATATATATGCTTTGGTAGTTAAGTGCCCAACACTTTGGGTTGTGTAATTCATAAACAATGCAATTGATCACCAAAACTTACAGAACCAAACAGGGCCTTTGGTTCCGTTAGCGCCAAACGTTTGAGAGTGTGTCGATTCTAATCCCGTGTTGTTGTTGTAATTTAGTTCTTTTGGCGATTAGTCTCGAATGCTCGAAATTAGCACAGGCCCGCTCGTCCGGGGCCACTAAAAATTAACTCTGGGCCACCAAATTTCATTGATCCTAAATTCTACTGGCCCGTTCGGGGTAACCAAATTTAACAGAATTTGTTATGATTTTCTTTGTTTGGGGCCACCAGATTTAGGATTTGGGCCACTCAAAGTTGAACAATCTTGTTTTTACATGCCCGACTCGGCCACAAGGCAAAAAGGTTAATTTCTAGCATTGGGTTATGACTATCCAGTGGATAGTTTAAAATCTGAACAATTCAATCGTAAATATCTTTTTAACGAGAGGGAAATTTGAGAAAAAAATTAACATGTCCCGTGCTTCTATTGTTAATACGAATACGACAAATTATGAGAGAACCGCTAGTGTTCCAAGTAAGTTTTGAGGATTTTAGGGACACTGATTTTCCGTTTCAAAAAAAGGCCTTTTCCGTTTCAGAAAATCTGGAATTCCGTTTTTACCTGCCTGAAAAACGGAAATTCCGTTTTGCCATAGACTTTGTACATGTGAAAAACTGCAAATTCCGTTTACATAGAACTCCATACAAAATTCAATGAGTAGGGTAAAATCATGATTTTCACCCACAAATCATCAACATTTTGGGGGAATGTGTCATGCCTGATATCAGGAAGGACTTAGGCCAGAGAGTAAATATCTTTAAAATTTATTCAATAATGATTAAGGCTGAGTTGGTTCGGTCGGTCACACCGGTTCCCGACCGTCACCATCAGGTCCCGGTTTCGTTTTTTTCGGAACGGGCTCTGGAAAAAAAAAAAAAAATATATATTTTATTTATTTTTTATTTTATTTTTTTTTCGTTTTCCGTTTCAAATGGTCAATTCCGCAATTTTCCGCGATTTTCCGCGATCGCGGAAAATCAGTGTCTCTAGGATTTGGACAATGCTACTAGACCCCTTTAAGATGAATTTCCTAATATCATCAACAAAATAATATACATTTCTTTTTTCAAAACAAACAAAAAATGTTGTTTTATTTGAGACAAAATTACAAGACATTGTAGTGAATGTGAGGCTTGAGCCACTGAGCTGCATTGAGGTTCTAAATGCGGCTGCAGCCTGCATAGATGTCCTAAATTATACATTCTACACAATTGACCAGTCTTCTTCTGCAGACCCATGAACAAATAATTTAGTATGGACTGGTGATGAGTTTTCAAATCATAGAATTTGTCTAGAAACCTATTTTTCTGAACTTGTTGATGGAATGGACTACTAAAACAATTACCTTTCATTTATAAGAATATTTTATTTGGGTGTTGGTTCCCTTTAACATACATTCCACTGTAAACTAGTCTGTACTACCAGGAAATTGTGTGTAATCGTGTAACTGTAACTTTGAACACATCAATTTTGAAGTGCTCTTTAAAGGGATCTAAATGAAGTATAGAGGCACGGATTTTCCGCGATCGCGGAAAATCGCGGAAAATCGCGGAATTGACCATTTGAAACGGAAAATGAGTTCTCAAATGGAAAATCGCGGAAAACCTCTTTTTCCTCAAAAATTCATATTTTGTAGTAGAAAACTATCAGAAGAAAACAAATGACAAAAAAGTACAAGAAAGACGATGTCGAATGCAACTTACAACGACAAGAAATCCGCTCGTTTATTATGACAGCCGATCTAGCGCGCGGTGCGGCGAGTACGGCATACGATCGACGTCGTAGACTAGCTACCCCGGCGCGCCCCGGCCCCGCAGCTAGCTGCTATCAGTCAGAGCTGCGCATACCATGTCACCCATGCATGTACGTAATATTAATACTGCACATGGATTAAACGATTCTCAAACGTTGACATCCAGTCCGCCCGGCCCTCTTAGCTATCGGTACAGCCCGCCATATCACTCGTTTACTTTGCGTGCAGGTTATGGGTCTCATTTCTTACGCGAGATATCCATCCGCCGGGAATTGGGGAATTCCCCAATTCCCGGCGGATGGATATCTCGCGTAAGAAAAAAGACCCGATAAGCTGCACGCAATGTATACAAGTGAAGTGTTAGTGTTGACTTATTCGTGTCGTTGTACTGAAATGATGTAAGCTTCAGTACAGTACACATGCAGGTTCGAGGAGTTAGAAAATGTTCGAGATATAATCAGCGCACACGTGTATAACAATTACTTCCGCGTTCGTTCCGGGGTACGGTATATACTACGGCTTTGGTAATGGTACGGAATTCGATTACGACACGACGTCACCACACGCTGATAGTGATACGTATGAAAGCTTGGAGTTGAAGCGAGAGAAAATCGGTAAATCATGATTTTACCATACTCATTGAATTTTGTATAGAGTTTGATGGTAAACGGAATTTGCAGTTTTTCACATGTACAAAGTCTATGGCAAAACGGAATTTCCGTTTTTCAGGCAGGTAAAAACGGAATTCCCGATTTTCTGAAACGGAAAAGGCCTTTTTTTGAAACGGAAAATCCGTGCCTCTAGAAGTACCATTGTCCAAGTCCACAAAACTTACTTGGAACTATTAACTCTAGCAGTTCTCTCGTACCTTGTTATATTCGTGTTACCAATCAAAGCATGGAACAGGTTTTGGGTGATTGTTTGCGGGAAAGCAAACTAGACAATTTATGAGATATTGTTTTAACTATTGAACATCTATGATATTGTGTTAAAAAATAATTATGGAGTTGATGGTCAGCATTTTCGAAGGATAATAAATGGACGTTCAGCAAAAATATATGTATTTTACGCATGTTTTAACTGCTCGTGAAGTCCCGCTAACATTGATTTTACCGACCGCAAGTGCAACTTTTACAGCACCGCGACACATCCAAAACCCACATCTACTAAAGTAAATGGTCCATTCAGCTGGACCATCGTGCATTGGTAAGCACTATGCAGGAACGACTGGATAGCGTGACTCGCACAATGAACGGTCGCATATCATAATTACCAGGAATTTTGCAATGATTGCTGAAAAGCGGATTAAATACAACAAAATTAGCGTTAAAAAACACAAACCATGAGGTGGGGCATCTACGAGTTCGTCGAGTTTTGATTTCTTAAATTTAAGTTCAAACGTTGCAAATTACTGCAAATACGAATATTAACAGGTTTTGTAGTTCAAAATTACTTCCATTCCGTAAACAACATATCTGTGCAAGTGGATCACGCTGTTATTGGCTTTCATGGTGGGCGTGAATTGTAGCGTCTAGCGTTGCCGTACAGCGCTGTGACGCGACGTCGCTCGAAATGTTTGGGTGATTTTGCGACGGGGTGATTTATCAACTTTCCTTTCATTATTTATTAATTTGTTTCAGTTCTAGAAATTAATTAAACCTAGTGCTGTAACCGATCATCGGATCGGCATGCCGATCACGATCCGATCATACATGATCGGACCGTTTTTGCCGATTTCCGATCATGCAGAAAAAATCAGAAGATCGGATCGGCAAAAAAAAAAATAAAAAAAAAATAAAAAATAAAATAAAAATCCGTTTTTTTTTCTTTGGAAAATGATCCCAAAAAACATATTTTGGGAATATAAATGAATACCAAAGCAACATATATCCATATTAATAAGCCCAAGGTAATCTTGTATGGGTATGCTTTCATTTAAAACTGATTACCTCTCCTTTTACAAAATTATTCTCGCCGGTTTTGAGCTTAGTCCCATGTGTTTCTGAAAGGTTACGCCAAATTAATCACATGGGACTAAGCTCAAAATCGGCGTGAGTAATTTTGTAAAAGAAGAGGTAATCAGTTTTAAATGAAAGCATACCCGTACAAGATTACCTTGGGCTTATTAATATGGATATATGTTGCTTTGGTATTCATTTATATTCCCAAATTGTGTTTTTTGGGGATCATTTTCCAAAGAAAAAAAAAAAAGATTTTTTTTTTTTTTTTTTTTTTAATAGCCGATCATCCGATCCCGATCATCGATCCGATTTCGAAGATCGATAAAATTTTGCCGATCCGATCAAACGATCCGATCATCAAGGTCAGTTACAGCACTAATTAAACCTTCAACCTACCTTGCATGATATTTAATTTGTTGAAAAAGAATGATAACTTACCCAAAATTGATGATTTTTACGGTAGTCCGTGTTGATATTCCAACTGATCGCGCTGCAATGATGACCCCGGAAGCTAGTCGGCTATGCATGCTGCATATGCATGCATGCTATCCCAGCATGCATAGCCGACAAGCTTTCGGCCGGGGTCATCATTGCAGCGATCAAATGGAATATGACACGGACTACCGTCAAAAATCATCAATTTGAAGTAAGTTATCCTTCTTTTTAGCCTCAGTCATTTTACCATTTGGAACATTGAAGTCCATGCATAACATAATTCGTAAGTATGAATACTACGAACCCAGATATATAATTTGAACTAAGGTAAAGGGAGGTAATGTTTTTATTAGTGTGTTTGCCGTTATCCTCACGGTATACACACTTCAGTATGCCAGGCGCCGACTTCGCACGGCGCCTGGTTAGGTTAGCGTTGCCGTTAGAGTTAGACATTGTCATTGTTACTGTGTTAGAACTTTGAAGGGCAGACAGTCAAATATTGGATTATTGCATGTAAAGTCTCAAGAAGACATGAAAACGCTAGATTTGTTGATCTAAATGAATGTTTGTTCCATCACGTTTAGTATGAGTTATGACGTTGGTAATTTTCATTGGCATTGCCATCAACTCGTTTTCTAATTTCTTATTTCGCGTACCGCTGATCATGCTGCTGTGCCGAGTGATGTCTGCGGCGAAGATTTACAATTACTGTTACACATGATGCAACTATTGCCTGTTTATTGTTGTCAAGATACACCATCATACAACACTAACAGTGTTAGTAACACACAGTAACACAAACAGACACAATGCACACAGTCTGTATAAAGACTGTAGTCAATCAAGGGCATGAAAGAATGAATGTCACTCAGAGAAATAATAAAGCATGTTCAATTCACCTGGCCATCGCCTTTGGCAGCAGTCTGTTGCTGAGCATTGCTCGCAGTTGTGCGACAATTTCCACCGCCCCGTTTGTTTCGCCGTCTTTTAGCTCTTTTACTGTCGGCAGAACTCATGATTTCTCTTGGTCACGTATTCTCCAATATTCACTTAATGACAATAATTATTCACTAATTACATTTAGCAAGGAAATCGACTATTTCCAACCTTTCGATTACTGTAAACAAGAGAGGATATCTTCGACATTTTTTCGCCAATATGGCAGTCCTGAAACAGTTGTTCTACATTTCAGACACTTACATAAATTATTAAAATAAAATTACTTCTACTTTTGTATTGATTATCGATTTTGTTTCTAGAAAGTAATGTGATTTTGTTCTCAGTTTAATTTTTTGATTGAAATCATCATATTGGACATATTTAATATATTTAATAACAAGTTACGAAAAATAAACGTTCAGAGACTAAAATAAAGAATATGTAGTTTATTTCGATGCTCCTCTCCACAGGCCTAAAGTTCTCGTGCAGATTTAACAGCGAAAACGGTAGAAACAAACTACGTGTACATTAGGAAAATGTGCGAAATAAAGATTACGAAGAACTATGTCGGGCTACTTTGATCAAAATGTAACATGCATAGGGTGCGCGTTATTATTGACTCCTTCACCATCTTCATCAGATACCTTTGCTTGAGTTTGTGGTCTTTAAAAAAATGATAACATATGTAAAAAATTGAATATTATCACGGGATAAGGCCTTGCCTTTGTTTACCCCCCCCCCCCACCCTGACACACATTATGATATTCTGAATATATTTGTTGTACATATTCACTGATGATTCTTACTGTCTTTTTATCAAAAGAGGAAATAAGTTAAATTAAATTGAATTGTGTCCTTCAGATTCAGATTCATTCATTCATCTGTTATTACCGTGTTACTGTCGCATACCCAGGATTTTTTCAAGGGGGGTGTTTTATAAAGCTTCATTCAGTGGCATATGCGTTTTGAAGGCGGGTGGGGGTTTGAACCAGTGGCGTAGACAGGTTCTTACACCTAGGGGGGCCCGGGGGGAGGGATGATTTGCCATTCACGAGCAGGCACATAGCCAGGATTTTTCACCGGCGGTGCTTAATTTACAAAAACGGGACCGAGACCAATTTTTCGCAGCCGAGACCACCTCCCAACATTTTTCGAGACCAAGACACAGGGGCACATGCCCCACCACCCCCCCCCCCTGCCCCCGTATCTACACAACTGCGTAGGCTAATATGTACTTAGAAAGTAGGCCGCACAAAATATTTTTTGAATCTCCTCATTAAAGGGCAATGAAACCCAAGCAAAATGTTGCTTTCATAGTCTTGAAGAGATTAAGAGCAATAATCTCTGAAAGTTAGAGCATAATCGGGCAAGAAACAAGAAAACTACGGCTCTTTGAAGATGTCCATTTATTCCTATGGGGAACTCAAATTGGCAACGCACTCTGATAAGTGTGTGGACAAATCCTCATATGTTTTGTACACAAAAGTTCCCATTTTTACAGTTTTCGTCATAGTCACATTTTTTCATTCCCCCAACTCATGATATGTTATGTATAAAAGCATTCTACAAAACATATGTTGTACTCAAATGAAGGGTAAACATAAATTTTGAGAAAATTGAACAAAATTGAAATTTTGTGTACAAAAGGTATGTGGAGTTGTCCACAGCTTTGCCAGAATCTCTTTTTCGTGGAGTATATAGACCTAAAACTAATAAACCGTCGTCCAACAATTAATTGTGCATTATAATATTCACCCAGTGGGGAAGTTCGTACACGAATTCCACGAAGTACCACAACGCTATGCTCCGTAACCCGCGCTAGCTACGTGACCCGCACACAAATAAGAATATCATGACCGCACACTAGGCAAAATAACCAAACGTCGCTTAAACTGACTACATGTAGGCCTAATTACATATTCTTCATTTTTGAGATTTTTTTCCGTGACATATACCTTTACAAATGTCGGCTTCACAATACCTTTACAAGAATAAGTACAATATAGTTGTAATATTATGCTAAATCAGTTAAACTCTTTTATTGACCGATATATTATAGTCTGATGGAGGGACGCATTCGTTTTTCATTCGTAGAATCCAAATTATAGGGCTGTTCGATCTGATTTTTTTGTGTGTGTTTCATTCATCCCCCAGGGATGAATGAAACACGCACACAAAAAAAAATCAGATTTTGTAAAAGAGGGGCTGTCCCTTTAAGTACAGTTGAATATTTTAATGACGTAGATATTACGCATCTATACAATACATTTGAACTAAAATCGTTTTCAGAATACACCCCATGCTTGTTACTTGCTTGTTTATAGCCGGTAGCCTGATTTTGGGACTTTGAATAGCTAAAAACCAAAAGCGATTTGTTGTTGTTTTGAATTATTGGGGGCGGCACCCGGCCCCCCTCCCCCCCCCCCCCCTTACCTGTAGCTATGCCACTGTTACTAACACTGATCATCACAAAACATCAACTATTTAGGAAAGGCGAAGAAATATAATATATAATTATTTCTTTGCCTTTTATCAAGCCTACTGATTGTCTACCCGGCTATTCAATTATTGTTTTAGACAGTACTGCACTCAGTGCCCAAATGAAATGGAAAAAACAAGCAATAAGGGTCAAAATAAATAACAAAAATACTCCCCCTATCCCTAACCACCCCCCCCCCCCCCTCCCCCCCACTGGCCCCAGCCCCGGCCTCCAATTATTTTGACTATTCCAAACTTGTTTTTAAAGGAATATTGCTTTTGCTCATGTCTTTGGCATTTACTTTGTTATCATACAAGAGTTTTCTCAAAATAATTGTTGAAAATCAGAAAAAACACACACTGAGCATGATTTATGAACTTGCCCCCAGCTTTAGTTGAATGATCTTTTATGCTAATAATGGGAGCCTGAATGGGAGATTGTGAGCCTCCTCCCCCTTGATAAATCCAGCTATATACGATGGGGGAACGTGCCCCCTCCATAATTTGACAAAAATAATATTAAAAAACATAAAGGGGAACATCTGTTAGAAATAATTATTGTGGCTCAATGGTAGAGCACCGGTCTAGCAATCTGGAGGTCTCTTGTTCGATTCCCGGCAAAGCCTATTTTTCTTTGCTCATTTTCAATAATAGCCCCCGCCCCCACCCCCCCCCCCCCCCCAAAAAAAAAAAAATCAGTCAGACCACGCCCCGCTACTGATTTCGCGAATGCCACGACCGGTGCCCCCTAATAATAATAATAATGTTTGCGATTTATTATTATTATTATTATTATTATTTATTCGACCAAATAGCATAATACAATGTAAAATACAACACAACTATAAACATAATAATTATTATGGCCCTAGCCCTGTGATCATGGAATATTTTTTGCCATCATTTTCTTCTTATTTTATTTAGCATTTTTAGCACTATTCAATTTAGCATTGTTGCTCACTGGCACGATTTGAAAGTACACACAACTCCAGTCTCAGGCCGGCTACCAACGGATCTTAGCTGGGAAAGCGCCCGGCCCGAGCCCCATGCGAATCGCCCAGCGGCGGCCTGGTCAACAGCTACAGTGCACTGAATATATTGAAAGAGTGAAGTGAAGATATGACATCCGCTGCTTTTTGCGAATAGCAGCACACTTCAGTCGGACATAGTCACTAAATACAGCGAATGCAAGACATGGAAAGGGTACCGTATAACATTATCTTCATTTCATTTTCATTAATCGTTTTGTTGCAGTTTTATTGAATTTTAACTTTATTCAACTTTCAAGTGCAGGTTGTCACGTCAAGTCTCAACACCACACGTAAATAAATACACATGGACCATTTATTTTAGTAGATGTGCATTCAACAATGAACATTCTTTAATCTTATTATGAACTGATAATATGTGGTGAACTGCTTAGAGTCAGACCTCTTGAATGCTCCATAAAGAAACAAACTCCTTAAACAGCTGTTGGTTCATTGATGTTGAATTTAGATTCTGCTTGAGAAGCTTTAGTCTTGTTTAGACTATTTTCCAAAGAAAGTCTGACTGAGACTGGCTGTCTGATTCATATATTATATCTACGATGTGTATCTATGTGTATGTTTGAGTATGCCATGGTGTCAACATATATGAACAGGTTTGTGTAGTGTAAGTGTTTTTGTGTGTTTGTGCCCTTGCGTGTGTGTGTGCATGCTTGGTATACATGCGGGGGCATTCTCTTACTGTCTTACAAAGCGTTCCCACGACTTGGCATACGTGGGCACACTTTTGGTAGAGAATGACAAACTTTTAGCTTGATCTTTGATTATTGAATATTCTCTTCTGCAGTCTATCAAAAGGTAGGTATACACATGTGGGGGCTTATTAGCTTTGTATACCTTAAAGAAAGAAGAGAGAACATTCAATTTAATTTCAAGTTCAATAAAACAAACAATATGTGGGTCATTCTTCGATAAGTGTATATTTTCGACCATCGTGAGGTCGTGAAAATCAAAACTGTTTCTCCACTTTCTTTCTGTGTGTTTAATATATGTTAACATCTGTAGATTAGGGAAATATTGTTTGGCGCGATCTTTAATGGGGCTATGTAATATTTTGGGGGGTTTTATTAACATGTACACTGTTAAAGGAGGGGCGCAATCCTGGCTTTGATTCAGCTTTATAGCTTTGAATATGTGCCTTTATTGATATACCACATTCTTTTTTTTATTTTTTATCCTTAAGTTGGGCAAAAAAAGAAAATTTCATGCACATTTTTGGCTCTTTTTCGCGTCGGCGTTCCATACTCCTAAAAAAGTAATTTTAGCGGAGCGATGAGCTCATGAGTCATGACGTCACCTGCAGGCAATAACACGGAAGAGCGAGAATTGTTTACAACGTGGTTCAATGCAAACACTTTGACATGCTAGTAATACAAACTCGTGTTTGCTTGAAAATTGAGGATTAACTGAAATTGCCTCAGGAATGAATTTTAGCAAGATGCAGCAACACATCTAAGGAAAGTATTAGCCTGCACCGTTTTCCATAAGGATCCACGTATGAGGCGGATTTAGAACTCAAAGGTTAAATTAACGAGGGCCGACTGGGAAGGACCTAGCGAGTGTGTGCAGGTCTGCCAGAGTTTCGGGGGGCCGCGCGGCATGACAGGTTATGCTCTCGCGTGCTAGCTGCCGCGACAACTACCTATTACAAGTTCTGAAAAGTAACGAAAATGCAAGATTATTACGATCGCACCTATTCTAGACTATTTCTTAATTTACTTACATGTTTGCATGGCTTTTCAAACGACAAGAACTATTACCTTAGATGGACAAATCTATCACTTTCGTGGCCTCTTTGACAATGTTTATTGTTTTTTTCTCTGTCGGCATTCTAATGCCGACAGAGAAAAAAACAATAAATGAACTGAACTTAGCGCTCTTTTGTAGTTTTGTTGTTAATTTGCAAACGGCGTAGACTACGTGTATGATATCGATGCCCAGAAATTGATTGACTATGTTCAATCTCCCGCACGCTCGCCAACGACTTGAGTTTTGGATTTGTTTACCTCGGGGAAAAGTAATATTTTGCTCAAAACTGAGGTAATTCTGAATGTTCTGTAAATATATTTCCGTAAATATTGTTAAATAGATCCATCAAAGCAATGATGCTTGTCATTTTATTGCCGCATAAAAAGATGAATTTGAGTGCGAAACACCGCATTTTTGTACACCATGTTTTGAGACGTGATCGGATGAAGCCGCCACTTATTATGGTTAGGCTAGGCCTGGGCTAGCCGCAGCGCTCGTGCGTGCTGATGGCCGGAAGACCTGTCTGCGAGGGGGCTGGGTATACGATTGCTATAATCATATCGGAGACTTCCTCGAAGCGATTTTAGAGTGAGTATGCGCCTTTATTTGGCAATTATATTTGTTGTATTTGTGGAGACAAATAATGAAATAAGAATTATAATAATGGTGTCTGCAATTATGGGGAAATTGTCATGAATTTGCTCAGCCACGCTCAACAAATCTGTTCGGTTGCACCTCTATCACTTCCATTCCATTTTGGCTGCCGACGCACAATTTGGAATTTTATCTTCAGGAACTGTCAATTAAAAACTCGATTCTGACTCTGATCCAGATCTTTTGTCTAATTCACGCTCACTGTTAGAATCAGATGAATCTGGGTGTGGATCCTCCATAATTATAAACTCAAACAAATGTATGTAGATATTGAAAAAAATCGAAATAATATCTCTCTGTCAATGTGATTAGATGCGCTTAGCGTGTACGTCTATGACAATTAGAGTATCGGGGATCCTGTGATTGCCTGCAGATGACGTCACAACTATGACGTCATTTTTCTTCGCCCGAACTCAATTTTTTGGGGGGGCACTTTCAAAGTAAATTTTCAGGTCCTCATATCATTTATAAATAATTTTCCAAGTGCAAAACAGTTGTTTTATTCGAAATCTACATGTAAGTGGCTTTCTGAAGGGCTAAAATGCCATTTTCAGCTGATTTTCTTGACACCATACCTTTAATGCGTCATCTCCGTCACAACATTTTTGCACAACTAGATCGTCGCATTTTAACTGAAGAACATAATTCACTTCTTATTCAATCTTTGTTTGGAAAGAAAGGGTGACTGTGAAAAGAAAACAAAACATTGGTCAACCATAATCACATTTTTTCCCTCTAGAGCCACCATTTATACTTGCCTTGCTGAATAAATAGTGAATTTTGCCAAATAATTTTGCTTTCAATCAGTGTGATGAAATTTTCTCAGGAAATTAGGATGAAGAGAGGTACATGATTACGAGTGAATAGATCGCTAAAAATACCAATACAAATATTTTTTACCAGAGTTTAATCTTTGTTGAAATTTATGCATTTGAACTCGGCGTGACGGAGATGACTGAAGCGTGACGGAAATGACTGAAGCGTGTATTTAACATGTTTAAGAATACAATTATAATCACATGTTATATAATAATCTAAAATTCATGCAAACTAAGCTTTGTCATAGAATATTTGTCAATTTTGAACAACATTGTGTGTCAATTAACTGAGTTGACAATCCAACTAAAACTCATCATCTCAGTCTCAAAAGAGCCGTGACGGAGATGACGCGTGACGGAGATGACTATCAGACACATTTAAAGCGCCGATAGCTAATGGCAATGTATTTAATACAAATGAGCGATAGTGATGTATGGTTGTTCCGTGGGCACATTCATACAAATGATTAGAAATTCAATCTAACATCTTTATCTAGCTAATATCAATCGTTCGGAGATGATAATCATCATCTCCGTCACGAAAAAAACGTGACAGAGATGATGCGTGACGGAGATGACATTCAGACACATTTAAATCGCTGATAGCTTATAGCAATGTATGCAATACAAATAAGCGATAGTGCTGTATAGTTGTTCCGCGGGCACATTCATACAAATGATTAGAAATTCAATCTAATATCTTTATCTAGCTAATATCAAGCGTTCGGAGATGACGCTTAATAAAGGTACGGACCTGGTTTTTGACAAAGATCTCAAAAAAACAATATTACTTACCTATAGACCGGGGAAAAAACGTGTCTCTTCTTTCTACTACCTAGTCACCCGACATGTTGCCACCACGATCACTCAAATTTAGCATATTTTTGTACCGTAGATGACGGACTCAAAATGCGTGACGGAGATGACGCAAAATATCGGGACACACAAAACAGATTCCTTTTAAAAAATTTTTTTTTTAATCGTTGCATGTGTGCGTATTTAATCTTGGTATTCGTAGTCAACTCATAAAATTGAATTTATTAAGGTATATTAGGACAAAAAATATGCATCTTTTTTGAATTGCTATATTATGATATTTTTACATGATGCCGTCGGGACATGCGAGTTTGAGGGGGGTGGAACATTAAAAAAAAAAACTTAAAAAAAAGTATAAGAGTTATCACTTTACTTTTTTTTGTATTAGTTGATTTTTTACACAAAGAGATAACAAAAAAGCTTAAATTTTTTTTCTATGCGACACCAAAGTAGCGGGACGCAAAACTATACACTTATCGAAGAATGACCCATGTACAATAATACAATTTACGTTATAAGTTCATTATAAAATTATAAATTATTTTGGCCCAATGGAAGCAAATGCCTATTGACAGGGCCCGTTTCATGTACAATTCATAATTTACAATGTAGCCTATTAAAAAGGAACAGAAAATTATGTAAATACCCACAAACACGCACACACACATACAAACTACACAATTACGCATCAGTCATATGATGACATAAATGGTACCCTGGGGTACCAAACGAATATCCTCCATTTTGTTTAATTATTTATTTATTTTTTAGGGCTGTACCGGGGTATAGCGTGCATACAAGCGCGCGCTGCACTGCATGCACAACGCAATACGGTTGTGCTTTAAGTGGACACAAGATGGCGCTACACAACGCGGTACCCCGGGGTACAACGGTACCCCGGGGTACCGCGTGTGTCATCATATGGTGACTGACAGTATACCTTTAGATGCTTATCATTTGTTACAGGTTTCTATGTATCGGTTAAAGAGAGATTGTTTACATATCTTTGCAGTGAAACAAATACACAGGGGCTCAGGGCAATTTAGCCCTCGATATGCCCAAGAGACAATCAGAAAGGAGCCCCCACAAATTTGTCTAGAGTTCAATGCAAAACAAATTTTAGAATTCATTTTCATGCAGGCGAGCTTGAAAAGTAGCCCCCCCCCCCCCCCCTCCCCCCAAATAAGTTATTTTATTCTCTGTATCTTTATGCAAAATATCTTGTTTTATATATTTGTTTCTAACTTGAATAAGTATACACACTTTGAAGTTAAAAGTTAGTCTTAGAAGAGTGGTGGCCTATGGGAACAAAAATCATTATCTGCCATGCCGGGAAAAATTGCTGCCAATTTTGGAAAAAGTTGTCTGCCATCTTGGAAACTTAGCCGTCCGCCATCTTGGATTGGCCATTAAAAAAATTTAAAAAACTGGCCTTGTCCTCCTTTAAAAAAAAACTTAGGACGAGAAACTATTTTTTGGGGGGGCGGGGGCCTTTCAATATTAATTTGCAATTAAAGGGACTTAGTAACATTGTCCAAATCCTCAAAATAAAATTGTTGATCTAGCGGTTCCCTCATACCTTGTTGTATTCGTATTAATAATAAAATCATGGGACAGGTTTCGGTTTTTCAAATTTCCCTTTCGTTACAAAGATATGTACGATTGAAGTATTCAGATAAGAAAAACTCCGGGCGAGTTTTTCATCCCTGTACAAAGTGAATGCAGTGAGTTAGTGAATATCACCCAATATCACTTTGCATTTTCGCTCATTACTTGGCCATGCAATGTCCATTTGACTTGAAATTTTCACACAATACCCTGTGGACATATGAGATAACAACACTATACATTGCATCAACCCTTCATCACTTTTTGCACATGTCAACAAAGTTACTAGATCCCTTTAACCAAAGTATAACTCAGCTAAGCACCACAGATCTATGATGTCAATACGGTATTACCATTTACACGACATACACAAACATTCCTAGTAGCCCAGAGTGCATTCACTGATTCACAATCTTAGAACTGATCAAAAATATAATTTTAGATTGTCAACTATTCTTTCTGTTTCCTAATGTTCAGTATTTTCCAACTATGCGGCGGAAGAGGTTGCGGCAAGGTGCGAGCACGAGTCAGGACAACGCAGATGGCGATGAGCCACCACGGGCAAGATTACGAGGAGCTGCCGGGAGGGCCGCACCTAGGACAAGCTCGAGCTCGGTGGAAATCGTTGATGTGACAACGCTGGCCGATGATAGGCCACAAAACGCTGAGCCCGTGTGTGTCGTGGACTTGACCGACGATAACGATGCAACGACAGAGAACGGGTTGGCTGTTCTCAATGTTAGGAACCCTGGTCAGGAAGACGTGGTGGACCTCACAAATGTCTCGGACAATACTGGCGAGAGAGGTAAATGAGTAAATGATTTGCATTCTGAAGACCTTCTTTAATAATTAATAATAACAAATAAAATGTCATGATGACCAAGTTGAACTAACAAAAAGTAATACATCTTTTCAAATGTTGGCAATTCACAAATAAATGAGAGCCATAAAAAAAGTAGTCAAGACCTTCATCATTTTGTTTTGTTTTTGTCAGGAATTAAAAAATTGATTTGAAGCATATTTGGCTTTCCTAAGGAGTAAAAAATAAAAGAGCTAATCCATTAATTATCAAACAGTTATGGCTTCAATATGTATTGCCTCAAAATTGCTCATATGTTTACTGAGCACAATTAAGCAATTAATATAATGAGAAAATCATTGACTTCTTTTACTCATCTCTCAGCGTTAGCAAGGAGACGGAGACGGAGACTTCGTCCCAGGTCGAGAGCAAGTCTGCCACGAGGAGTCATCTGCATCCTCAGCGATGACAGTGATGAGGACATCATGGTCCTTCCTGAAGTCGACCTCGGTGAGAGCCATCGGAGAAGAAGGTATGTCCACACGTGCAGTCAAACCTGCTCTAGTGACCATTTGTTTATAAAGACTACCTATCTATAGAGACCACTAATATTGACTCCCTTGAATACAGTTTACATGCAAATGAACAGACCACCTGCTTAATATAGAAACCACCATTTCTGTCTCCCCTGGGTGGTCTTTATAGACAGGTGTGACTGTATGTAAGTACCCACGCATACAAACACTCATACAGTAAAACCTACTCTAGTGACCACCTGGATATGAAGACTACCTGGCTATAGAGATCACTAATCTTGACTTTCTTGAATGCAGTTTACATGTAAATGAACCTGTATGTAGAGACCATCTGCTGATAAAGACCACAATTTCTGTCTCCCTTGGGTGGTCTCTATACTGTAGATACATGTAGGTTTGACTGTACATATAATCTTACGGATACATGTGTATAAGAGCCTCAGAAGCTTTGTAATTTGTATGTTCAGACCAAAGCTTCCAAATGTTTGGTGTTCATTTTCTCCCTTAATTCTCCTTGAGATAAAACAATGTTTTCATGTTTGTGTTCCTATACAGAGAGGAGGAGACCAACGCCCTGGCAACTCCCACAAGAACGAGGATACAGCAACAGTTCACAAAACAAGAGAACTATGTTCTGTTTACATGTTCATGTCTTCAAATGTGTTAATGACAATTTGTAATCTTCTCTGTTCTGTTTTTCATGCTTTTGTTCTTGTACAGATAGGAGGAGACCAACGCCCTGGCAACCTCCACAAGAATAAGGCATATCAACAAGAGAACTATGTTTTGTTTTCATGTTTCCAAGTGTTTTAATGACAATTCATAATCTTCTCCGTTCATGTGCATGTTCCTATACAGAGAGGAGGAAACCAACGCCCTGGCAACCTCCACAAGTATAAGGCATATCAACAAGAGAACTATGTTTTGTTTTCATGTTTCCAAGTGTTTTAATAACAATTCTTAATCTACTCTGTTCATGTGTGTGTTCCTATACAGAGAGGAGGAGACCAACGCCCTGGTAACTCCCACAAGATCGAGGCATATCAACAAGAGAACTATGTTTCGTTTTCATGTTTCCAAGTGTTTTAATGACAATTCATAATCTTCTCTGTTCATGTGTGTGTTCCTATACAGAGAGGAGGAGACCAACGCCCTGGCAGCTCCCACAAGAACGAGGCATATCAACAAGAAAACTATGTTTTGTTTTCATGTTTCCAAGTGTTTTAATGACAATTCATAATCTTCTCTGTTCATGTGTGCGTTCCTGTACAGAGAGGAGGAGACCAACGCCCTGGCAGCTCCCACAAGAACGAGGCATATCAACAATACCAACAATACCATAGTATTGACATCATAGATCTGTGGTACTTAGCTGAGTTATACTTTGGTTATTTTTATATTGAAAGGTACCCGCACAAAATAAAATAAAATAAATAGTTTCTCGTCCTAAGTTTTTTTTTCGTTTTCATGTTTCCAAGTGTTTTAATGACAATTCATAATCTTCTCTGTTCATGTGTGCGTTCCTGTACAGAGAGGAGGAGACCAACGCCCTGGCAGCTCCCACAAGAACGAGGCATATCAACAATACCAACAATACCATAGTATTGACATCATAGATCTGTGGTGCTTAGCTGAGTTATACTTTGGTTATTTTTATATTGAAAGGCACCCGCACAAAATAAAATAAAATAAATAGTTTCTCGTCCTAAGTTTTTTTTTCGTTTTCATGTTTCCAAGTGTTTTAATGACAATTCATAATCTTCTCTGTTCATTTGTGCGTTCCTGTACAGAGAGGAGGAGACCAACGCCCTGGCAGCTCCCACAAGAACGAGGCATATCAACAGTACCAACAATACCATAGTATTGACATCATAGGTCTGTGGTGCTTAGCTGAGTTATACTTTGGTTATTTTTATATTGAAAGGCACCCGCACAAAATAAAATAAAATAAATAGTTTCTCGTCCTAAGTTTTTTTTTCGTTTTCATGTTTCCAAGTATTTTAATGACAATTCATAATCTTCTCCGTTCATGTGTGTGTTCCTATACAGAGAGGAGGAGACCAACGCCCTGGCAGCTCCCACAAAAACGAGGAATATCAACAAGAAAACTATGTTTCGTTTTCATGTTTCCAAGTGTTTTAATGACAATTTATAATCTTCTCTGTTCATGTGTGTGTTCCTATACAGAGAGGAGGAGACCAACGCCCTGGCAACCCCCAAAAGGACGAGGCATAACAGCAACAGCTCACCCAACAAGAGATCTATCTCGTGCCCCATCTGCATGGAAAGCGAAAGCACGGTAAGAATCAGAAGAGAGTACAGTCAAACCTGTTTTGAAAAATAATATATTAAACGTATTTGTATAGCACCTAATGCAGAACAGCTTCTAACCCCTTTCTTTTAAAGGGCATCAAGCGTGGGGATGCTACATAGCGGGTTGCCATTTTGAACTGGGTTAGTTTGCGCGCACCGCATGACACTGAGCTAACGTGCATTACGCACCGTGCGCAACGCGTATGCAAGATGGCGCCGCGCATCTCATTTGACGAATCTGAACTACCTTTAATTAGTATCCCTCGTCATTTGGTACAGTTCAGACCTGCACAATTATCTTGTACACATTCTCAACTCCCCAGGGAGCAAACTAGCCATGGGCAAACATAGAGGTGCACCAGGCTATTACCCATTTATACATCTGTGTCCCGTTTCATAAAACTTCTGCAATTGTTGTAAGTGCCCCATTATTGTAACTACCATGGCAACATATGAAATGCTGCATTCTGATTGGCTATTGACCTGATAGTTTAAACAATTGGATACTTACAACAATTGCAAAAGTTTTATGAAATGGGGCTCTGGGCCCCGTTTCAAAAGACTTTTGCAATTATTGTAAGTGTCCAATTAGTGTAACTACCATGGCAACAGCTGCAATGTTCCATGCTGATTGGCTGCTCAGTTACAATAATTGGGCACTTACAACAATTGCACAAGTTGTATGGAACAGGGCCCTGGGAAGAGAGCAGCAATGTGGATAAATTGTCTTGCTAATGGATAAACGCAGTGAGCATACACAGGGTTAAAACTTGGGATCTCATGATTGAAAAATGCACGCTCTACCAATATTTCCACCCCATATCCACGAATAGTGGCCACCTGTTTATAGCAGCCATTCTGCTAGAAAGGGCACCACAACTGTTTCTCTGTAGAGAAGAAAAAAAAGTGTTATGGAAACTGTCTATAGAGGTCACCTGTCTACAGAGGCCACTTTTCTGTTTTCCCTGTGGTCACTATACACTGGTTTAACCCTAACCAGGCCCAGGCCGGGTTATTTTGGCTATGGCCGGGGGGGGGGGGGGTGGATCCACCCTCCCTGAGATCTCGGCCGATGAATGCACGCTCGCCACAACATTTGGCACACAGATAGCTTGCGCCATAATCTACATGATTGCATTGTTATTCGAAAATAATCGATTTCTAATTAATTATGCATATTTATGCAGAAATCCACTATTTGTCTGTAAATCACAAAATATTGCTCAAAATATGCTACTTTTGTGCATGAATATTCTTTTTGACTTAATTAACAGCTTTTGAACATTAGAAATTGCGACAGCCCAAATTTTCTTTATGTTTTTCTTTCTTTTTGGACTTTCTTATGTATTTCTTTGTTTTTTGACTTATGTTTTGCTTGTTTTTTTTTAATGGAATACATTATTGACCATTATCCAACCATTTTTAGCCCAAAATTAAACAATTGCAGTGATTAGAATGAAAAATAATAAAGGTTTTGTGTATTCTAGGAGCAAATTTATTTCCATAGGATTTGTATACAAATCACAAAATTTAGCGATTTTCGGGCCAACATTCATTTACAAAAGATCACTTGACTTCGGAACGGTATACCCGGTCGTCGCAAATTTGGTCTCAAAAGTTGCGCAATACTTCAATTAAAAAACTCATGAAGTTGCTCGGCGATACTTACGCGCGTTGCGGAATTATCACGCAAAAAGTCTTTAATAGCACTTGACGACCTTTCTATAGAAGCCAGGCAACCGGCAAAAATACATGTACATTGTTCACGCACACCACTGGGCATGAATACCTACATGTATATATCACAAACACACACACTTTCAAGATAATTGTGCAGGTTTTAAATGTACATGTACCTGATGACCAAGGGTAATAATAATGCTGCAGCACGTTTCAGAAAAGTTCAGAACGGGTTTTAACCCAAATGTTGCAGATCATTTTATGTGGTCATATTATTCATTCTCCATATACCACAGCGTGAGATTTTTCATACAATTCTTGAACTGGCATGTTTAAACACAAATATGTTCCTTTGCAAAGTAACATGTATGAGTACATGTATTTGTAGCTGGGTCAGTTCCATGGAGTCAATCTGTACCTGTGAAGAAACTTGAATGCTGCCCTCTATGTCGATACTCTGAATAGCAAGTGTATGCGTACATGTATATGAGGTCTTGTGTCATTAGATATCCACCCAGGACTTGTTTAGAAAATGGTCTCAATAGAGACTAAATAGGGAACCTATCACTATCAAGTTATTTTTGTGACAGGTTAATTATTTATAGCTTTTGAAAATCGGAATCCACTTTTTATATAGATTCTAAGATTTAATCTTGATGTGTATAGGATTGCTGATTTATCAGACCTTAGCTTTACTAAATGGTACTAAAGGGCAATGAAACCCAAGCAAACTGTTGCTTTCATAGACTTGAAGAGATTAGGAGGAATAATCTCTGAAAGTTAGAGCATAATCGGGCCATAAACAAGAAAACTATGGCTCTTTGAAGATGCCCATTTATTCCTATGGGGAACTCAAATTGGCAACGCACTCTGATAAGTTTGTGGACTATTCCCCATATGTTTTGTACACAATTTTCCCATTTTTACAGTTTTCTTCATAGTGACACTTTTCCGTTCCCCAAACTCACAATATCTTGTGTATAAATGTATTCTACAAAACATATGTTGAACTCAAACGAAGGGTAAACATATATTTTGAGAAAATTGAACAAAATTGAAATTTTGTGTACTAAACGTATGGGGAGTAGTCCACAACTTTGCCAGAGTGCGTTGCCAAATTGAGTCACTCATAGAAATAAATTGATATTTTCAAAGGGCCATAGTTTTCTTATTTCTTGACCAATTGTGCTCAAATTTTCAGTTACTATTCATCCTATTTATAGTGTCTTATAGTGCATACAACAATTTGTCCAGATTTCATTGTCCTTTAACCAAAAAAATTACTTGCAAATAATTATGTGACATTTCTATGGATTAAGAGCTACATGTATGGTTGCCAAAGATTTAAAGGGATCTAGTAACTTTGTTGACATGTGAAAAATGACAAATTGTTGATAAATTGTTTATCACTGAGTGATGTGTGAAAATTCCATGGTAAATGAACTTGATATCATATGACCGAGAAATGAGTGAAAATGCAAATTTATATTAATTTTGCTGACTCATTGCACTCTTTATTTTTACACAGTCTCCCATGGAGACTTTCAAATCCGAACACTTTAATCATAAATATCTTTATAATGAAAAACTACAGAAAACCAAAACCTGTTTCATGCTTTTCTTCTGGTAATACAACTAAAATGAAGTATGTGAGAACCGCTAGAGTTCTAAAGTAAGTTTTGTGGATTTTGACAATGTTACTTGATCCCTTTAATATTCACTTTGAATATAACCCATTCATATACCTATCAGTCCTAAATGCGTTACTTGGGAATCGTTTCTCTAGAACATAATGCAGTCAAACCTCTCTTAGCAGCCACCTGTCTATAGCAGCCAACCTGCCTATAGAGGCCACCGTAGAGGCAAAGTGATCCCTTGCAGAGGAAAACAATATTATAGGACCTGTCTATAGAGGTCACCTGTCTACAGTTGTACACCTTGTTTCCTTTTTACGATGGTCACTATACATTGTAGGTTTGACTGGGATAAGTGTACTTGTCTTTCCTCATACTATCCAATCCCTTGTCAATTATCGGGAGGCTTGTACCCATTTCAAGCCCTGCATAACTAATTCCCTGTGACCCCTAATGACCCATCATGGACATGACATATACCTGGATCAAATGTCCGTGGTCCAATGTACATGTACATGTTTGTAATACTGAAGCGCATGGGCGTAGGTAGGGGCAAAAAAAGCCTGCTCAGGTCTTTTGCCTGAATACCATCTTTTCTGAATACCCCATTTTCACCTGACAAGCTAAAAAAAAAAAAGAAAAGGTTATCGCAATTTAACCAGCGCCCACAAACTATATACTTTTGTAGACTTTTCCCGAATATGACACGATTTTTCCCGAATTATGATATGAGTTTGCCCAAATATGGCATGCATTTAATAGCCGAATATGATATGAGTTTGCCCGACTATGACATGCTTTTGCCCGAATGTTGGGTATTTTTTGCCCGAATATGGCCGTTTTCATAACTCCAGGGGGGCTGCAGCCCCCAACCCCCCCCCAGCCCCCGCCTCCTACGCCTATGCTTGAAGCGTATGATGACCTTTGATGGATGATGAATGCAATCGCACTGTTTTAAATGTCACCTAAAGTTAAATATATAGAGAGTACCCGAGTATAGATGTTACAGTGTATTTGTTAGTGCTTGGGCTTTTGGTATTGGGTTGGGGCTGGATGGTTGCTTTCTTAGCAACCACTATGTCACAAATTTCTGCCTTGCCTGACATTGTTTAGATTTTAGAACCATTACCCATGGCAATGGATAGGTGTGGTGTTACTCTTCGGCACTCTATATTTACCAGATTAGTACGGATGACGGTCGAGAGAGAGAAGGATGCCAAGTCACTTTTTGTACTTCCAAGATATTTATGTTTTAAGTTTGGGATCCCTGTAAATAACAATTGCAGCTCTCTTTGAATATTAATTAATATTTCAAAGACTATTGATAATTACTGTCTAAAAATTTGGCATCACACAGAGGAAGCTCCAATCTGCAAGATGGTATGAAAATCTCAAAATCCAAAAACTGTCTTAACGTCCTTTTCACTCTCACCCGATGACATGTACACCTACACACCTTAGTGGGGGGCTCTGACCGCTACCCTTTGTTGGTAGCCCCTTTAAGGAATAAGTAGATGTTTAGGATTCCAACCAGGAGTCCATCAGGTACCACATGGGTCCACGTGATGCGAACCAGGTTCAACCAAGCAGTGATATTTGCCTAATGAGCTTGTCAAATTAGTTTGCACACCTGTCTTGTATTTCTGCCCTAGAGTTTGTTATTAATTAATCATTTAAGTGGCTCTGTAAATCTTGCCGATCAATCATCAATGAACTCTTTATGAGGGAATGGGGCAGCCGTTCATTGTAATGCCTTACAGTTGCTTCACCTGCACACCAGTGTCCTTGTAAGTGACTTCATTGTTGTGTTAACCTGTTCCCTTCCAGATTCTGAAATCCCCATAGATTTGATACATTACCCACCTGGTTCCCGTAAGCAACAGGTTAAAGGGGTGCTTTCCAAAGAGCTCCCAAGTATGAGCCATTTTGATTTTGATTTGGAACATGGCAATTGATTTGCCACCCAATACTTATAATATCCTTTTCATATTGGCCTGAATTTCCCCGGACGCGTCAATGTGAACAGTCGAGATGAGAAATGTCAGGGGAAATATCCGATAGAAAGAGGAGAAAAGGGTGATGAAATTCTCCTGCTGAAGAGCAGGACAACTTCTCTTTCTTTTGGTGTGACTCCGATGAAACGCTGTATATGAATGGGTTCGGGAGTAAAGAGCAGGGGAAAAAGTTTGGCAAATTCGGTCGAAGGTCAAGATCGTCATCTCAACTGCGTGTGTTCGTATGCGAGTACAGCTGGCTCATCTAGCCAGCAATTACGCAATAGTACCGGACTATTTTTCCCACTTTGGGCAGAGGCTCGCTGAGCAAATGAAATTCTCCTGTAAAATAAGCTCAATATGAATTGCATATATGCAGGCAACAGTCGGTTTGTCCTTTGTTTACTTAACCCGTTCCCTACGAGTTTATGAAATTCCCATAGACTTTGTACACAACCCACTCGGTTCCCGTGGTCAAGGGGTTAAGGCAAATTTAATTGGTACTTTCATCAGATTGACCCCTTGTTCACACACACAATATTCAGCCCTTAATCATGACTAAAGAATCAGCAGCTGACTATAGAATCAGCTTCCCATTAAAAATTTGTGTGTCTGAACGCTTACTAACGAAACGACGTATCGCTAGAGATGACTAGCGATACGCTGGTTTTATCGTCGTTTCGTACGAGAGCTGACTATAGAATCACGCTTATTCCGTGTGTGAACAACCGTAACTGGCTAATCATGACTAAGTGGGCGTGGCTTAATGCGAACGTTCGCTCGCACAGCTGCAGAGAGAGAGCGCAGACAGAAAAAAATGACAGCACACTGCGCAGTAGCAAACTGCGCACTTATACGATGTTCGGGCCGGTTCGGCACCACCTGGAAAACAGATGTTGTTCGATATATGCTCTGTGCGTGTGAACATATACCAGGTTGGATTTAATCGTCACTAAAGAAACGTCGTATCGCTAGTGATGATTCTATAGAGATGATTAAGGGATGAAATTTTGTGTGTGTGAACACGGGGTGATACTGATAGAAGCACTATGAAAGTGGAATTAGTAGGGAACAAGTTATTTTGGGGGGGGAACACGTGTACATGCCACAAAAGCATCAATGTCTACTCTACGTGTACATGTTCTAATATTTACGACCTGACCGACAGAGTTTCACACACGATAAGACATTTATAAACATCCTCTGAGACTGTTATGTTGTGATGATTGGAGCTGGAAAGATGCATGATTGTATTTTTTGGTGAACAAATATGTACATGCAATAAAAAGCATCAATGTCTACGTGTACATTCTAACATTTATGACCTGACCGACAGAGTTCCACACGTGATAAGACATAAACATCCTCTGTTATGTGTGATGATTGGAGCTGGAAAGATACATGATTGTGGCATCAATTTGAATTTGAACCGTATACTACATGCAGTAAAATGTAGATATGAATGTCAGAATAAAAAAATCTTGCACATTCGAAATAGGCATAAGGTACGCAACTTACATGACATACGTCAATCGATGGTATAGTGGGGAATAAACGTCTTCTTTTTTTTGGAGGGGAGGGGGGGGGAGTGGGAGGGGGAGCGGGGAGTGGGAGGGGGAGCATACTTCTTATTATGGCTGTGTGTTCTATGTATTTCTTTATTTCTCCTTACAATGTTTTTGCTAATAATTTACCCAAATTAGTACAATGTTAAGTTGCAAACAATCGGCTTGACCAAGTTCTGTAGACAGGTTGCCACAAATGGTTTAATCCCCCCTTCTTCTTCGATTGAATAGAAGAGAAGTTGAATAAAATACTTTGTAAGAATTCAAGTGCCTATACAATTTAATAATTCAACCCTTGTGTATTGTGTGCAATTAGGAACAATTCAAAAGATTATAGGAGTAATGTGACTAGAGATAATTATGGCGTTCTACTGTACTGGGGGCATGTTCCCCAATTGCCCCCTCGAGCTGCACCACTGCATGCATACAGACGTACAAACACATTCTTAACTGACAGTACAAGACAGACCAGGTTGTTTATATGATCTTTAATACCGAAGCTTAGAATTCCTAGACATCTAAATTGGGCATTATACAAATGAATTTCAATGAACATACGTGCGTGCAATACATACATGAAAGTATTTCATCATCAACAGTGGACGAGTCTTGGCTGGTGCGAGTCGGGGGAAAAATGAAAATATATTTTTCGGGGGGCTACTGTTCAAGTGTGCATGCATTCATGAAATAAACACTCAAAAAATTTGTTTTGCATTGAATTCTATGCAAATTTACAGGGGCTCTTTCATGATTTTGAGGGGCTCTTTCATGATTTTGGGGGGCTCTTTTTTGAATTTCAGGGATGAATTTGCCCAGAGCCCCTGTTTATTTGTTTCACTGGTGCAAGTCCCCGCCTGATAGACAGATTAGTTTGTTTATATTATGAGTTATCAATCATACTCGCACATAAGCCTCTTGTCACAATGTTCTGAGAGAATGCATCGACACAGAGTCAAAAGAAAGATGGGGGTTAGAGAGAAAGGGGGTGACACCCCCCCCCCCCCCCCCCCTCTTCCAACTGGCCTCTTGGTCTACACCCATTTGGTCTACTTCCATTCATAGGCATACAGGTACATTTGCCGGGGGGGGGGGGGGGGAGGGGCCTGAGGTTTGTTGCCCGAATACCATCCTACTAAATTTTCACTTGACAAGCAACAAAAATAAAAATGCCTAGATGCCTGCCTCCATTTGGTCTAAGCTAGCGAATTTGAATTAAGCAGGCTCATAGGATTGAAATTATGGATTATGATTAGGGTAAGAGGATTGGATTAAGGTTAGGGGGAGATTTTTTGTTGTGGTCAAGTATGGAGTTGCCAACATCAAAGTTTAAGGGGTCATCTAGGAGACCAAATGAGATATAGAACAAATGGGTATAGAGTGGTGAAGTGTGATGTCATAAATGATGTCATAAACAATTTTTTTAGAATTTTCAAATTTGGACTTCATTTTCAAAAAGAGCATAACAAATAATGTCCAAATACTGAAAATCAAAGGAATAGGTTACGTATTGACTGAGATATGCTCATCCGAATGATTTTTTTGTCAATAGGCATTCAGTGTTATAGTGCACTGGTTCCTAAATTTAGGAACCAGTGCACTATAACACTGATTGCCCATTGAAGTAAAATTCATTCGGATGGGCATATCTCAGCCAATACGTAACCTATTCCTTTTATTTTTGGTATTTGGACATTATTTGTTATGCTCTTTCTGAAAATGAAGTCCAAATTTGAAAATTCCAAAAAAGTGTTTTTATGACATCATGGCTTCTGTACTCTATAGACCAAGTGGACATAAATCCTTCCACTAGTTCTGTCCCCCCCCCCCCCCCCCCCCCCTCTGCTTGGACATCTGTAAAAACTCTCTTTAAATATTATGATAAGTAAGATATATGTAGACTCCCACATTCGGGATTTTTCTCATGCCTTTGCCTTTGCCCCTCCAAAAGCTTTAGCAACACCCCCAACTCTCTCCTTTATCTGTCTAGAAATGTTCTAATGGCCTAGTTCCACTGTATAGCGTATCTCCTTCCGGTTCCTATCCGTTTGACATTTGGAAGGTACTAGCAGAATACTGGCAGGAAAAAAAGTGATGCGGACCAAGCTGGGAAGGGACTAGTAGAATACTTTTAATTCGGCTCTATCTCGCGTGAAACAAAACGTTATGGAAAATTTGCTAGAAACTGACTGTTTGGCCACATTTTGTTCAGATAGGAAACGGAAGGAGATACACTATAGTAGGACTAGGCCAAATGTAGCAATAGTCAGAGGCATGTGAGGCTAAACCACTGAACTACAAAGTCGGGAAGGCATCCATGGAGATGATTAATTGCCCTCTGTGTTGCATCTGACTGTATGCAGTCTTTCTACCACTTTCCAGCTCATTGGGCAGGACATGATTTTACATTGTACCCGAGGTCCATCCAGTTGCGTAGTATAGGCTGCCTGATTAAGGGGCACACTACCTGTATTTCTTTCATACAAAATATTGACCCTTAAGTCTGTATTGTTTTTGACAAATTATTGGGGGCATGTGTACCCCCTCTGCCCCCTCCCCCTTCCCCTGCCCCCTAGCTAAGCCACAGGGTCCATCAGTACTTTAGGATTGGGAACATCATTACCGCATTCCTGGCATAGATGTACAAGTGTCGTCTGCCAAATTTTCCAAGAAGGTACATTATATGTATACATGTATGTATGTGATCGGGCAGGTAAGTGGCTTCTTGGCATGAGTTGTCTAAAGAAGGCTGGTATGCGACTTGTACGTCCATCATTTTGAGGCCCCTCAATCTCATAAACAATTATAACAAGGAGATAAAATCTGTTATGATTACCACAGCAGTTCTATTTCAAGTTAATCTTGAGTGTTTTATGACTTTGCCGAAAATAGCACAAAACTTCCAGGAAAGAAAAAAACCCTGTGCTTTTCAATAAATGACCTTTGTGAATTCCAGCCATTGTGTTGTGGGTTAGGGGCCCTTGTCTTTCTGTCCAGTGAAAAGGTTATGTGTTAAAGGGGTAGTTTAGTTATGGTAGAGAGGGCGCTGCACATCACAATTTTTTTGTGAGATAATGAAGAACTGAGTGTCGAATTTGAGAGAACATGCAATTTTAATGGCAGAATAAACTTTACTTGGTCAAAATCGGTCCAGAAACGGCTGAAATATCAATAAATATAATATTCTTATAATTATTTGGGGCCCAAATAATTAGATGATTTTTTCAAAAAATTTAAAAAATGCTTACACTTTTTCAAAAATGTTCAAAAGCGTTTTTTAAATAGTTGTTGATGATCTATCTACTTAATCATTATTTCAATAGAACATCACATGCATTATTTTGTATGAAAAATGGTTGAGACCAATGCCTTTTTAGAAAGCGCCATCTTGTGTTTTAATGGCTCTTTTTGAATGATAACAGGCTTTTTACTTAGTCGTTTGTAATTTTGTATACCTTTCGAGCAACTATTAGTTTATAATGTTACTGTCCAGGTTTGGTTACTAAAGTTCAGCCTTACCAAAACTGTACTACCCCTTTAAATTCCCTATTGTGACATGTTTGTTCTTCAGCAAGACACTTTGCCCCTATTCCTCTACAGAAATGATAAGCGTGCCACAAGCCAGCGACTAGCTTGCGGCTAGCTTGCGGCTAGCTAGCGGCAAGCTTAATAGGCGATCTCTGCTGAAATTGTGAGCATGCAGCAGATTTTAATCGCGTCGTAAGCGTGCAGATATATTTTCGCAAGCTTAACTCAGGCAGAGATCGCCTATTAAGCTTACCGCTAGCTAGTCACAAGCTAGCCGTGAGCTAGTCGCTGGTTTGCAACAAACGCACTCCGATTTCTGTAGGGGTTTGCCACTCTCTACCCATCAGGTGAAATGGGTGCCAGGTAGGATTAGAGCATATATGTGACCCGCTATAGCAAAACCCTGCACTTGTCAGTAATTCATGTTTTGAAGAAATGGGCATTTTAAGTTCACATAATGTGTGTAAAAGACTTATGATTGTAAAATTAAAACAATCATATCTTCGCCAATTATTGACCAATTTGTTAGAACAAAGCATCAAATGAAGGTTGTGATGAGGCTTTTCTAATGGTATGAAAATCTACATTTTGATTTTTACCAACAAGTGCAGGGTTTTGCTATAGCCGGTCACATATTGTATACTGCTGCATCTAAATATGGCTGCCAGAATGAAATGCTCACAAAGGAGTTGAAAGTGCGCTAACAAAATATTACTGATAATGTTGTATCATATGACTGAGATATCAATAGAGGAAAGGGAACGGGCTACAAGGTCTTATATAATATGGTATTTGATTAGTTACCAAATAAGATAAACCAAAACTCATTATTTGGCATTCTAAATATACTTTTCCCTGCAAAAATAATCGAATAAAATAAACAATCTCCCTTCCTTATATCCCAACACAGTCTCCTCAGCAAATTAGATTTAATGTGAATACATGAACATGACTGTTAATGAACCGAGTAACCAGAATCCTACCTTGTGAAGGGTATTTACATTGAATTTAAATCTAATATTGATTGATTGAAACATATGAATAAGTAATTAATGTTCAACCTCACGGGTGTTCCTTGCTCCTTGTAATAACAAACCACAATGTCACCATGTCTCGGTTCATGGCCGTAACTTTCTGTGCAATGTAGTCTCTGCATTTGAAGCTCAGCATATCAACATACCTGCCAACCAGTCCGATTTTGTCGTATTTAGTCCGATTTTTTACTCAAAAAAGGGTAAAAATCGGACGAGTACGATTTTTAAGTCAGGAAAAAAAAAGAAGAAAAAATAATAATAATTCGTTTTTTGTTTGTTTCCTTTTTGATCATTAGGATCTTTATCACTGAAGTATTGCTCACTCAGAGTGGTCATATGTTAAACAAATAAGGCTAAGATAGCACAAGAGAGCATCTAGAACCCTAGAGCTGGACCCCGGCTGCAAAGGGCTTCGCGCGCGTGATGTGCACTTCGCTCACATGAGAGTAAGATTTTTCATTTTCAAATGTTGGCAGGTATGTATCAAAGAAGGATATATAACCTGTTCCTTGCTTGTCCCTGAAAATACTTGTATGTTAGGCCAAATAAAAAATATATTTATATAGTAGTTTTTTGTACTCGAGTGCATCCTTTTTGGCTGCCGCATCAAATAAAGTTTTTGTCGTTGAAATGATTAAAATTAATTATATTTTATTTTATAGTATTTTTCTTTGGTGCACCAGTGCCCGACCGGTGTATATCTGTTGGGGCGCGTTTGATAAAATACATGTAACCTTGATGACTCAGGCTTAATTAAGTACACACTTTTAAGTTGAGAGTCTAAGAAGAGTGGTGGCCTTTGGAAAGCAAAATCACTATCCGCCATGTGAACAAAAAAGTGATGCCAATTTTGGAAAAGGCCATTCGCCATCTTGTTAAAGGCTGTCCAACTTGGATTGGATTTTGAATAAATTATTTTTAAAAATGCCCTCATCCCTTTTTTCAAAAAGTTTCGATGAGAAACCATTTAAATTGTTTTTATTTTGTTAATATAATTTAATTAATTTATTAATTAATTCATTTATTATTATATTTATGGTTATTATTATTATTATTATTTATTTTTATTTATTTATTTATTTAGTATTATTATTTTATTTTTATTTTATTTTTATTTTTTTTGGGGGGGGGGTCTTACAGTCTGACCTCTGTTATCCAGTCACTTTGGGACTGGCACCAATTCAGATAAGTGATTTGGGCAGATACGCAAATTATGCTAAAGCACACCATCTTCATGAAGCTCAAGTAGGGTTTTGATGCTTGTGGAGTTGTGGTAATATGATGACACACGCGGTACCCCGGGGTACCGCGTTGTGTAGCGCCATCTTGCGTCCAACCGTACCGCAGCTATTGCGTTGTGCATGCAGTGCAGCGCGCGATTGTATGCCCGCTATACCCACAGTACAGACCTAAATATTAAATAAATAATTGAACAAAATGGCGGATTTTCGTCTGGTACCCCGGGGTACCGTTTATGTCATCATATGTCAATTTGTTGATATGATTGTTTGAGTATAAGTTCGGGTGTATACATTGCATGGCGTGACGTTTGATTTAGGTTTTGATTGGTATGAGGGAGTGAAATAATCAAAGCATGGAGTCTGGGCTAGTGCTGGCATTCGGGCTTCCTGGAATTATACATGTAGTCTTCTGCGCTACGCGGCCATGTCAGCATTTAACCTCAAGTTTATTGCAGTGTATATTTCCACTTTACTGGGTGTATAAATCACAAAAGTGATATTTCTATTTTTGTAATTGTAGGGTTTTCCAGGACATTTTTCAGGACGGTTTTCCAAAAATACCACAGGGCTTGGAAAATATTGTCCTCTTTTTGCAAGCATCTTCAAGTTAAAGGGATAGTTGAGTTCTGGTAAGGAGAGTACAGTTTTGGTGAAACTGAATTTTAGTAACCAAAACCTGCATCATTACATTATAAACTAATAGAAAGGAACACAAAATTACAAATGACGTAGTAAAGATCATGTTATCATTCAAAAAGAGCCGTTAAAACGTAAGAGGGCGCTCTCTAAACAATCATCGGTTTCAACCATTTTGAATAAAATATTGTGCATGTGATGCTTTGTTGAAATAGTGATTAGATAGAGAAATAACCAACAACTATTTAAATACCTATTTTGTAACTTTTTGAAAAGAGGAAGCATTTTTTTAGTTTAACGGCTGGTTCAAAATTCTCTAATAAACCTGGGGCCCCAGGTTTATTACAAATTGTTATATTTATGGATATTTCAGCCGTCTCTGAACCGATTTTGATCAAACAAAGATGATTTTATTATTTAAATATTATGCTCTTTCAAATTTTACACTCAGTTTTTCATTACCTCACAAAAAAAAAAAAGTAGTCTAGCGCCCTCTCTACCAAAACTCAACTATCCCTTTAACCGAAATATTCATGTGAGTGTGGAGTCCCTGCCTCTCTGTGGCCAGTTATATTTTCAGCATGGGGTCATTTACCCGCCACTATGCTTTTAATTCTGTTTGGGTTGTGGTACGTGCAGAAATGCCAGCACACCTTTTTGTTTGTTTTTTTAGTCTGAATAAAAAGCTTGAATCATGAATGCCTGAACACTTTAATGTGGGGATGCAGAAAGTACAAATTTATAGTTTTTATAATCGCATATCTTTGAATGAATTGTCAGTATAAACAGTTGACCATGCAGCTGCAGTGAGCTATCATGTGTGGTATATCAATTACTGGTCATTTGGAACCAGTGTACCCATGTCTGATATCAATTATCATTGTCAGTTGACAGATATTGACCTACATGTAGTTAGTCCCACGACTTGCTCTTTGTGCTGTGTTGATCGACATATATGTGACAACCATGTCCTGGAACCACGTACGCCTGGTGAACCTTTATTGCAAAGAAAATGTGTAATTTATTCAGGCCAAAGCCTTTCTAACAAGCTCTCAAACATTACAAGTAATACACTTATGCCAAGTAGTGCCATTTACCCATTTATTGCACCATTTACTAATTGGTATGAAAGTGGAATTTGGTAACACTGTCGGGAGGATTAATCCCTAGACTGCTCATTTTGGAAGTTAAATATTAGTGCCATGTAGTGTTGTGGCCTGGTAATATGTACACTTTGATATGAAAATACACCTGGGCAATTCCGTATGAGAGAAGGCAAAAACACCACATCTCAAAGTTGAGCAATCTTCCCTAAATCAAACTGTTATCAATAGAGGAAAACTTGAATTTTAGGAAACTGAAAACCGTTTGTATATAGCTCGATTGGTTTTTCAAATATTTCTGCTTGAATTGAACAGAAATTTATGACCTTTTATTCATAAATCAGCTTCATTTCATGAAAATGAAGTGAATCTTTTAATTCAATGATTGTTTCTGCTCTTTTTCTCATATTTTCCATACAATGTAGCAACAATCACAAATTGTAAAGTATGGGCAGTAACTTCATTGCATTTTTTTTTGGAGAAATTTTTGAAATCTATGCATATTTGATCGTAATTCCGTTACGATAAAGGGCAAGTCCAAGCTATTTTGTAACTGTAACGCGCGGGACATCAGAGCGATAAAGAGAGCTTACTCTTATAAGAAATATTGAAACACCAATTTGTTTTACATTTTAGATGCTTTAGAGCAAATTCTATCAAACGGCAAAAAAATAAAATGAAATTCCCCATGCATTAATAATTTATGCGACTTTTTGCTAGCGTAACACGCGGGACCAGAGAAAGTTGGTATTTTTAAACTTTGACTTTGAATGTGAATTCCTCTGAATTTATATACAATATCAAAACATGCTTGGTATGGTCTTAATGTGCATCTTGTGCTCTACCAGAATATGAAATGTCATCATCTCAAAGCTTTAGAGTTTCACACAGGATCAATTTGAAAAAAGATTGTATTGTAACACGCGGGACATGTAACACGCGGGACATTTTTCTACCATGCGTTTTACATAGGCCCACCCCCTAATTTGCCCTTATTATAGATATATCAAGAATTTGTGCTTGGAAAATGCTCATCTTATGCATAAATGTTCTTTATGACATTTCCTAACAACATTTAAAAACAAAAGTTGCAAAAGCAAATATTTTCTTTGTGTATTTCTTTGTTTTGGGAAATTCTTATGTATTTCTTTGTTTTTCAACTTCCATTTTTACATCTTTTTAAAAAAGAAATCAATTATTCACCACTGTCAAACAATTTTTATCCTAAAATTAATTATTTGCAGTGATTAAAATGAGAAATTATTGAGTTTATATCAATCCTATGAAAAAACACTTTTTCCATAGGAATTGTACATAAATCACAAAATTATGCAATTTCCAGATTGACTTCCACTTCGAAAAAGTCATGTGCCTTTGTAAGGGTACAAATGTTTGTCACGAATTTGGTCTCAAAAGTTGCGCAAGACTTCATAGAAAAAACTTGTTAAGTGGCAGGCAAATTTCCTCGCGTGTTACGGAATGATCGTAAATAAGCCAATAGGCCAAAACAAGATTTTCAAAAACCCATTGCTTTACTGTATAGATTGTCCCGCGCGTTACAAAATGTCCCGCGCGTTACAAAATCTAATTATTGATTTATGCTAATTAGGTAAATGTGATAACTTTTTGTTGCTATGTTATGGATGTCCCCCAAGGTAAATTAGAACTTTGTAGAGTTTCAGAAAAATAAACCTTTTGATTAACAAGTAATCGAAACAATAAGATGTAAAAATGTAACACGTGGGACATGCTAATTTTGGAACGCATCTAATATGCATATTGAATGAGATAACAAGCTGAAAATTATAATCCAACTTCCTTCTGGTAATGACATTAGGTCAAGCCAATAATAAGTAAAGAATCATTAAAAGCATTTAAAATATGATTTAATTTGTCTTTAATTCAGATGTCCCGCGTGTTACGACTATTTACATATTATGCAAATATATTTGATTATTACTACTTATTGGAGACAAGTTTTTAATTTTTGTTTTCAAATTATTAAAATTCAATATCTTAGCTTTAAAATGACATCAAGTTTCACTCAATTGGGTGAATATGAAAATTTACCCCCTTGGGAACAAATACCTTGGACTTGCCCTAAAACGTAATTAGTTTTTCTCAATATCTTATTACTTGTTCTTTAGTCATGTCATTGTGAATTCTCTTCCTTCACCACAGTCCTAAGAACTTCCAACATCATTTTCTGAAATAATGTCACAACTTTTTCCAAAAATGGCGTAACGGTATTAGTAATTCCGTTACGTAACGGAATTACATGCACATGGTTTGTAAGGTATTGAATGATATTGCTGAAAATAACATTTTTTCTTTTTCTGAATGTAGAAATACCCTTTAAATAGCATGAACTGTAGCCATGTAGACAATAAGTCATTATACATACATGTACTGTACAATGTAACTTTATGTGACTCATTACCTCACATGCTTCATATTGCATCAATGGTGATTTAACTAAATTGATACACGATAGATAATTTCTCTAATTTCTCCATGAACATAATAGAGATGATAATGTTCTATCATTAAATTAGTTTCCAGCAAGAACCACTTGACTGAAATTATGAAGATGCAGCAGAATCATGTTTGTACTTTAGAAAGGGAAAAACAAAAACAATAAAAAAAATAATTTAAAATCCAGTAATTAGTATGACACTGGTTCTACATTTATTTTCTCATATTAATTTACATTGATGTATTTTAAGATATAAATCATACCTTCAACTTTCAAGGAGATTTAATATTAATAATTTTGTATGTAGATTTGAATATCATTGATCAGTTAAGGGCTCATAACCCACCATTAATGTTGTAAATTTGTATTAAACTGAAGCATATAAAATCAAACATAAATACAGAATAGGCTTCAAGATATTCAAAACTATACATAATACAGGCTAAGATATGTTTTATTCATTATCATAAAGTCAGAATTCATTGAGTGTTCAGTGTGCTTCTGTATGGAGATCAAAGAAGATGTACAAAGTATTTGCATTTTCAAATGGGAATTCCTAAAGGTGTCTTTCATTTTTTGCAATTCGATTTTTATATTTTATATATGCCAACTTTTTGTAAAAGGATCATACATGTTTATATCCGAATACGATATATCATATCTACATGTATTTCATGGAATGAATGAAAACACATTCTAAATTGATTTGAGAGTAAATTATGATCACTTTAGGATGAATTTTTAAAAGAATAATTTTAGAATATAACAAGAGTTTATATAACAAATCTCGATTTGTTTGTAATTCTGTTACGCACACACATAAATTCAGGATTTGTTCTGGTCCTTATGTAAGAGTTTAACAATGCATACATTGTTTAACAATGCATACAAATTCTTTACTATAGACTGTACGCAGAAAAATGTAACCAAGAAATTGCATTTTCATGGGTGGATTTCACAGGCGTAATTCCGTTACAGTGACATTTGTTTGTCTTAAGGTAATTTCAGAGGTTAAAATAGATCATTTCTGGAAAAAAGATGTACCAAATTCAAGTTTGTAACTTAAATGATAAGTTTTTATTACCAATGAAGAATTGTTTGTGGTAGCTTTTGCAGAAAATCATTACAAAGTTAGTGTTGAATAAAAGACCCCTTTCCGTTATGATTGTATTTTGGTCTCCTGACGCTACAGTGTTATATATTTGTACCTCTAGTACCCCTGCCAGTTATTAAAGTTGTAAAAACTGTGGAAGTGAAAGGAATTTAAAATATGATTAAGAAAACAGAGCTAAAAATCACTTATATGTCATTCTGTAACAGTGGAATTGTCCATTCACATTTGCATTTCCATTCAAACAGATTTCCAATATTCAGGAAGTTTACGAGGCTTTATAGCATTGAAAGATGAATTATTTGACCTGTTTGTGATTTTAAATTGTTTAAATGTTTCTTGATATTGATGATGTGCAGTTCTTTAGCATGTCACATAATGTAGGTACTTTTTTTTTTTTTTACTTTTTTTTTTTTTTTTCACTTCACAATTTAACCATTTTTCTTGAAGTAAAGGAAAAATTTTAAAATGTTGCTATTTTTTACTTCAATTATGGTTATTATTGTCAAATTATTGATTTTTGAAAAGTATTGAAGCTAAAATGTGAATTTGTTGTTGTTCATGTACCGATTTGTGGAAAAGTTGATCCCACTGCTCAAGTTGTGTAATTCCGTTACACACTTTAGTGGACATAGTTTCTAGGATTTTTCTGTCATTTAATTGATGCAATCCTTTTTAATTTCTTGCCTACTAATATGAAGCTGAAAATAAACCAAAATAAAGCTGGAGTTTAGCAATATTTTTTTCAAATTTCATTCTTATTTGTATTTTTGCCATATTTTCATTTATTTTACACATAACAAGTTCAAATATTGCTTTACAGATATGTCAAATCATGGTTTATATTCAAGTGCTAGATAGCCTTGATGTTTGCATTAGCATGTAAGAAAAGTTGAATGCAAAATAATTGAGTTTACCTTGAAACTTTCAGAGATGTAATTCCGTTACAAATTTGTGTAATTCCGTTACAGTGGTCTTTTTTCAAAAAAGTGAATTTGTGAACTTATCATTGTGTTGTTTATGCACGTACTTGTTCCAAAATGAAGTTGACATTATCAAGATAGAAAAAATACATAAAATCAGTTTCAAAGTGTCTTATATTTCAGAGAAACTCAACGCAAACTTGTAGCAAAAAAAAAACTCCATTCTCCGGTAATTCCGTTACGGTCACACATATTGGTCTAGTGTGCAACAAAACATGGAAGATATAAAACCATTTCCCTATCATGTTGTAGCCTGGTTACCCGTGCAACTTATATAAGTATCAAAATTTACTTAAGTCATGAGAATATTGCGCAGGGAATGAAATAATGAGCAAAAAACGTCTCTGAATGTAATTCCGTTATGGTGGAATTGCCCAGTTGTATTTATTTACCCATTAATCCTCTGCTGCTTTCTGCCCAGCTGTATAAGGTAGAAGTGGATTGTATGTAATACAATTGTTTATCGTTGAGTGCACCACAACGCCTTCCTCCCAAGGGAGTAGAAAGTGCATATAAGTGAATATAAGTATCAAAATTTACTTAAGTCATGAGAATATTGCGCAGGGAATGAAATAATGAGCAAAAAACGTCTCTGAATGTAATTCCGTTATGGTGGAATTGCCCACCTACATCTACAACAATATGAAACTGATTGAACTAACATTTATTTTCAACTACAGGAGAAAACAGAATTTGGGCAAGTAACATTTAGAAATTTAGGATTTTAAATGCCTGAATGGGCCAGCAGAGAAAAAAAGTTAGAATAGAGGCTTACTAGTGGTATCTTACCAGTCCAAATTATGTTTTTTCTTCACATCATCCAAACAGACCATCTTTGTAAGAGTATTGAAATGAAAGATGAATGCCCAAACAAGTATACAATGATTCAACATTGTACAGCCTTTATAAGGGGCACTCTATTTGGGGGGAGCTAGATCTACGTCTGTTTCACTGAGCCACCTCCTCCCCCTCTTCCGATACTTTCAGGCTAGAGCATGCTTGATTTAAAAATTTATCATGAGCAGCACAAAACATTTCTGGTGAGGTATGCATTTTGGAAATATGGAAAAACATGTACTGTATACAATGTAGAATTAATCTTTCAAGGAATATAAGGGGTGGGTGCTCTTTAAAAAAAAAATAAGGCTCAGACAAACCTCCACATTAAGTTTTATTTTCAACTTGACCATTCAGGCAAGTAAAATCATGACTATTACAATTTTACTTACCTGAACAGAAAAATTACTTGCCCGCAAAAAACAATGTGAAATAAAAGAAGCAAACTTGACCATTTATAACCGGGCAATTGAGCAAGTGCTTCTGTCGAGCCCTGGGTCTAAGCTGGCCTGGGGATCCCCCTCCTCCACCCCCTCTATTCTCCCATGGAGTGGAGGGTGCGTGACCATGAAATTTGTCAGCATGAAATATTAGCGGTGATGTATGCGTCTGGCAAATTGGACACGACGACGACGAACGGGTGTGCAGTGATATGATGTTCACATTCTTGTAGAAATGTCATACTACATCCCGCTCTTGAGCCAGCTGGTACATGCATGTAGTACTTAGGCAAATCATGGACACAAGCCATGTAGTGGGGATCCCTTTCTTAAAGGGATATAGAAACATTGTCCAAATCCACAAATCTTACCTAGATAGAACTCTAGTGATTCTCTCATACCTTGTTGTATTCGTATTACCAATAGAAGCATGGAACATGTTTAATTTTGTTTGAATTTCCCTTTCGTTAAAAATATATTAACGATTGAAGTGTTCAGATTTGCAATTAATCACTGGAAAGTTATAACTGTGTAAGTCAGTGTAATGAGTTAGCGAATATCATGTGGCATTTTCGCTTACTTCTTGGCCATATTATATCCATTTAGCATGAATTTTTCACACAAGTACTCAGTGGTTATATCCGATCACAACAATACACATTTTATCAACCATTCATCACTTGTCAACAAAGTTACTAGATCCCTTTAAACTCCTTCCGTCTGCACAAGGCTTCATGATGCATTTATAACAGCCAGGCTTTCAACCAGCTTTCACTTTTCTGGTTGATATATACCTCGTAAATAATGGATGCAACAAACACACATGCTTGCTCTATACATTCACATGCAGTGTGTGGATCCCTTTCACTAACCCCTCCCGTCTATACAAAGTTTCATGATGCAGTTATAAAGAGGCTTTCGACAAGTGTTCATTTTCGGGTTGAAATATACTGTGTGAGCATCTGGTTGGTGTAAACTGTAATTTCTAGGGGTCCCTGCACAAAGGTTTTACGTTGACTTGAAATTGTGGAAAGCCTAGGTGCTGTGTAAAATAAATATTCATTTAAAATACGGCATAGATTTTGTTAAAAATCATACATTTTGTCTGACCAAATAGATTTCATGTTCTTGATGTAAAATGTCTGAAATATTTGCAGGTTTGCTTTTTGCATTTGTTTTATTTCAAGGCTACAATGGCCTGCCATAGTCTAGTATAGAACTCTTTAAAGTTCAACTTGAAATGTTTGTGTAACACCCCAGTTATAGTACTGGCATTGTAAACAAAACAAAAGTAGAGTAATGTATATAGTTTGGTATCTAGAGATATTGATTTCTATCTGATTGCTGTTTGGACTTGCCAGTAACTAACCAATGGACAAATGTCATGCTCAGGCAAGGGGGCCTTGATTTGATATTGGATTTCATTCTCCTTTCCACGGAGCAGATACAACTACCCACCACTCCACCCCCCCCCCCCAAACCACTACCTCAGGTTAGCCTAGGTGGGAGGGGGGCTTGATTTGACTATTAGATTTCACGTTCTCCATTTGACGGAGCAATCTACCACTATCCCACCCCACTCCCCCCCCCCCCCCCCCCCCCCCCCCCCCCCCGCCCCCTGCCCCACGCAGGGTTAGCCTAGGTGGGAGGGGGCTTGATTTGATATTAGATTTCGCTCTCCATTCGACGAGCAGATACAACTACCCACACCACTCCAACCCCCCCCACCCCCCCCCCCCCCCCCACCACTACCTCAGGGTTAGCCTAGGTGGGAGGGGGACTTGATTTGATATTAAATTTCGTTCTCTATTCGACGAGCAGCTACAACTACTTACCACCGCCCCTCCCACTCTCTCCTGTCAAAACCATGACTAAAGCAATTGTTATGTGCATGCTAAGCAGGGGGGGGGGGGGGGGGGGGGTGGTGGGGTGGTACCCAGGGTTAGCCTAGATGGGAAGGGGCTTCGATTTGATTGGAGATTTCATTCTCCTTTTCACGGAGCATATACATCTACTCACTACCGCCCCACTCCCTCTCTTCTTAAAAACATGACTAAAGCAATTGTAATGCAAATGCTGAGCAAGAGGTATGGGGGGGGGGGGGGGGGGGTGGTGGTACCCAGGGTTAGCCTAGATGGTAGAGGGGCTTGATTTGATTGGAGATTTCATTCTCCTTTCCACGCAGCAGATACAACTACATGTACTCACAACTGCCCCTCCCCCTCTCTAATCAAAAACATGACTAAAGCAATTGTAATGCAAGATGCTGAGCAAGATCTCCTTTCCACGGAGCAGATACAACTACTCACAACCGCCCCTCCCCCTCTCTTCTCAAAAACATGACTAAAGCAATTGTAATGCAAATGCTGAGCATTTAATGTAAACTTGTCTAAAGAACTGGATCAACTGGATTCTTACCCAACACACTGAAAGTGTCAAACATTCTCCATTTCATAATTTGTTTTGAATTATAATAACAAAGTTAAATTTTGAAAAACCAAAGCTGGTCTCATACTTCTGTCTGTACTTAGAGAACAACAACCAGCCAGGTATGATATAACCACTGAGAGATACATCAGTGAATTGCGTAGATTCAGACAAAGTTAATACTAGATCACTATAATTTACTTTTTCCAATAGAAGTGAGTTGGAAATTAGACGGCGCAGGAATTTGTTTGTTAAATGGCGCTGGGTTTGGCTCTTAGCAGGGGTTTTGGATCACAAGTACATGTAGGTCACACAGTAATTACTTGATTGTTTTTTCTTTGTAGCTTACTTTTGAGTCCCGTTTTATCCCGGCTTATCATTAAAATATCTTTTGGTGGGGCTATGAACACCATATGATCACTGTTAAAAAGGGGTTTGCCTAGAGTCCATAGAACACTATTTTACAATGTGTATTTTTTCAAGGCTTACAAAAAACAAAAAAAAATTTCAGAGAATGTTTGAAACTATTATTAAAAATTCAGGTTAATTTTGTGACTGTTAAGTCGGGAAGGATGATAAATGTCCGGATTGAACCTACATGTAAGCCAAGCAGAGAATGTCTTTAATATGTGACCCTTCACCACAAAATGACCAGTAAGTCATGACAAATTATTGTGCTGAACTTCACATTGTATTAAAGGAGTCATTACCTTTAAAATGATACATATAATTTGTCATATTCGGACTAAGCAAACCCTCTCAAAATAAGTAACAAAGATTCGGAACATGGCTGATGAAATTTTAAAATAAGAGAGAAAACAATCCGTTTCAAAGATGGCATCCTTTCAAGCTCTGAAAAATATTATTCTATAACTTATTTGATTGGGTTCACGACTATGACTCCTTTTGAAAACATGAAGAAATCAATCTCACTCACCACCTATATGCAATACTTTACTACATGGTCAATGATGTGGCTATTGCAGAGTATGTGAAGCTAATTTGTAGACTGCCGGACTGAAAATCAAATCAGATAATCTCATTTGGAAGTATATTCACGGAATGTTGTTTTTATTTCAAATCGTCTGCGACGGGATAGAACTCGAAGCCATGGGACCTTTGCCAGCGTTGATATGTCTGTATCAGCACTTTTGAGTGTACTATGATCTCTATGGGACTGACCGTATTAGGGAAGGAAGAGGTTAACCCAGTGACTGTTTGGGGAGATGTTGGGTCAGATAAATATAGCACATTGCATATGTTGTGCAAGTTCCCCCTGCCAGGTCTTGGAGTTCATTCTAACGATGACCCCAGTTTGCACATTGGTGCTTTGATTAAGCATTAAGCCACAGTAGGGTGGCAAGTAGCTGTTCAAGAATGTTTCCATCATCAAAACTTAAAGTGAGCCATTAACTTTGTATTAAGATTTCCCAAAAGTGATATTTGAGACATCTACCATTATCATAGTAATATTCTTCTGGATGATATGTTATATTTTCATAGTAATAGAACGATTTACCTAGTGAAAAAATTTGAAAATTGATGTCAGTTTCCGATTGTTCATGACTTCATGCAAAGTATCTGAAATTTGATACTTATGACTACAATTTAAATAAAAAACATTCCAGAACACTTGGCAATTCAATCTTTAATGTCTCCATAATGAGGGAGACATTTGACAAATCAAAACCCATTGAATTTATTTTCTGTTACCATAAGCCAAACAACAAGGTACAAGAGAAGTGTGAACTCTCCAAGTGAATTTGGTTGACATTAACCAAGTTAAAACCCTCGCAGTGCCAGATTTACATGTTAATGTCACATAATGCACAGCATGGCCAGCATTCTCATTATCAAATTCAATTTAACCCTGGATAATGTTTGATAGTCCACCGGTTAAATTTGATACACTGTATGTTATGCCAAATTTAGTTTGTGACATGGGTTTAATTTAGTCCATGGAGTATATACACAATGTCGGGAAATGTAAACCGTGGTTTCATATTTGAAATGATTAAAAATGAGCAAAGAAAAATAGACTTCGCTGGTTGAGCACCGGTCTAGCAATCCGGAGGTCTCGGGTTTGATTCCCGGTGCAGCCTATTTTTCTTTGCTCATTTTCAATCATTACAAATATTTCTAGTCAGTTATGGAGATATTAAAGATTGAATTGCCAAGTGTTCTGGAATGGTTGGTTTCATATTTAATTCAAACTGTTCTTTGATCATTCAGGCCTATGTCAGTAGTAGTGCTATATCTTTGTCGTTGTATGTAGTAGAGCTGAGTCAAATCGAATGGCTATTCGATATCCGACCGTGAAGGTCGGATACCGAATACAAATTTTCGGATACGAATATCCGGAAAAAAAAAAAAAAAAAAAAAAAGCGTTTTTTTTTTTTTTTTTTTTTTTTTTTTTTTTCCCCGTTTAATTTTGTAATCCCTATTCGATAGATTCGATCAAAAAATGGCACATTGAACCCTGCTTATCTATTGCTAAAGTTAAAAGTTAAGGTATTTTACATAAATTCACAAATAAACAAAACAAATAATAAACCAAAGGTAAGAGGATTAATATACAAGTGGTATAGTGAGTGCCAAATTTAGAAGAATCTATGATGAGATATCAAAGTATTTCATCTTGACAGCAGTTTGTACACTAACGTCACACTGTACTGCCGATTCTAATTGAAAAAACGGACAGAATATTTATTTTTAAAAATTATAAAAAAATAAAAAAAAAAATTTAAAAAAAAATTTAAAAAAAACGATTTTTTTTTTTTTTTTTTTTTTTTTTTTTCCCCCCCCGAATATTCGATATCCGACCGTTTTTACACGACTCATATTCGAAATGCAAAATATCCGGTTTGACTCAGCTCTAGTATGTAGTTGTATTTATTTACCCATTAATCTACTGCTGCTTTCTGCCCAGGTGTATAAGGTAGAAGTGGATTGTATGTAATACAACTGTTTATCGTTGAGTGCACCTCAACGCCTTCATCCCAAGGGAGTAGAAAGTGTATGTCATGTGCAGATTGATTGCGAGTGTGTCAGATAGCCGCCGGGGTAATCATGATATCATATAAAAGCACTTTGTAGAAATGATATTCAATTATGCGCCATATAAGACAAGTTTATTGTTATTATTATTCTGTAGATTACATGTTTATAGTAGACGAGATGCTAATGAAATGGAGATAGATGTCGCCCAATGTGGTCGGAGGCGCAAGAAGGGCTTTGACTTACAAGCCTATTTCCGGGATGGTTTTATTGAATCTGTTTGTGTTAAGACTTGGGTGTCCTGCCGGTTCCAGATATGTTACAGATTTTGAGCAGCTGTCCTCTCGTCATGTAATACTTCGTCAAGGGCGTCTACAGAGCATCAAATTTGGGAGGCCTTGGGGTATCACGCCAAATTTCCCTATAGATTTTGAAAATAAAACATCCTGAATAGATTATCAATAGAAATATAGCAATTCAGGATGAACCCGTTTTGTACTGATGATCCTGTTTCCCACAGACATCCTTCTGTGACGATGCTAACTTTTTAAATGTGGGGGAGGGGGTTGTCACCACCCCTTTCCCAGCCTAGCACCCATTGCATCACATTATTGCCTGTGTTATCCCAGAACAGAGAAGAGAGAGGCGGCAACTCCTCATGTTCCTTGAACTCCCATCTCCTTTGTAGAGTTCATAAGACCCTTTTTCCCTGTATTGCACCTAGAGTGACAGTAAAAGTTGTTTTATTCTCTCAAAGTTGAAGCCGGTCTGTCACGAGGAGACTTTTGTTTCATGGCTTAACACGATGCAACATCAGATCTCTAGCCCTGGAACAAAATGGTTGCATTGTGTGAGAAGTCTTGGTCCCAATACTGTTTCAAGGGCTAAGACTGCAGTTTCACAGTTTTAAAATGTTCACAATTTAGGACATATAATAATAATAATATCCTTGATTTATATAGCGCCTATCACGATTGATAATCATCTCTAAGCGCTTTACTACCCTGGTCATCGGATACATTCTGCAATCAATCCAGCACACAAAGTGCATGTTTTCCACTCCCTGGGGAGTATTCCAGCCAAGGGCAACCTTGTGGGCGAGCACAATGCTAAGGAACTACGTTCCATCCTTCCGGGTACCCATTTATACACCTGGGTGGAGAGCAGCAAATGTGGATAAATTTTCTTGTTAAAGGAAAAACACCACATACATGCATGCCATATGCATGAGACTAGTTGCAGCTAGTCTCATGCAATCTTAGTTCCACCGTGTTGCTAGCTTTCATTGAAGAGGACCGCCTTTAAACCAAATTCTTTATCCCTTCATCCTACTATTGAAATTTAAGAAATCTAGAAGTTGATTGTGCATTATTTTAACGTGCTACAGTACTTACATTACTGGTTGGACAATCTGTCAACATTTCTTATGTATCACATTGCCACTAATCCTTAGCATATAGTGTTCAGTTATGTTTTGTATAACGCTGTAACCGATCATCGGATCGGCATGCCGATCCCGATCCGATCATGGCTTTTTTGCCGTTTTTGCCGATTTCCGATCATGCAGAAAAGATCGGAGATCGGATCGGATGAAATTTTGTTTTTGTTTTTTTTATGTGTTATGACTTATGTGAAGAAAAAAAAAATCCCGGGAGAAAACCATCCATTTTCTTTGCAAGAATATCGGAATTGAAATTTTAAAAAGGGACAATCTATATCATTTACTTGAAAACAATGTTATTTTCGAGATACTCTTTGTTAGTTTACTTCGTTTTGAAAGGCGAAAATCGGAACAAGACTCGCAAAATTGCTAGTCATTTGAACGATATTCCCGACGGATGTTCACATGAACTCCAGGCCGTCAGACCCGGCGCGCGCACGATCGGCGCCGCGCTGGCGCCGTGCATGCATGCGGGCGGCATGCGTGTCCTATGTCGCAAGCAATATAGATCAACGAATTATCGTTTTCATATCCTCTTTTACATGTTAAATTCAGTCTTTTACTGTCGGCCGACTGATAGAGAATGCTGATAAATTATGGAAGAGGACATAAAAACGATTTGTTGATCTATATAGTCGCCAGCAAGGCCTAAGATTCAGGGGAAAGCTGGTACATAATTATATTAGTATACATGTATAATATAAACTGTAAATTTGCACTCTCGATCTCCCGGTCCCCGAATTCCGGGAGATCGAGAGAGTATATAAATTGTTTGATATGTTGTTATTGACTAATGGCGTCAAAATTTAACTATATAAACATAATCATAACATGTTTTTTTTTTCTTTCCTTTTTAGGAAGATGACGGACGCTCCAATTTTGACTTGTGTTGCGCGTGCGAGGACTACATTCGGCCGATCCTTCTTTCAATTTAAAGAATTATAATTTGTTTACGCTTTGAGTATAAATGTAATGACGAGGAAGATGAGATAAACATGAGCATGGGGGACTTAAAATGATACTTATGATAATGCAATTGAAATGTGGTCAGCCAACACTACCACCCCCCCCCCCCCCCCCCCCTCCCCCCCAATATCAAAAACATAATTCTGTGACCGCTGATTATGATTTAGTTTCACGTGCGACCATGGATAGTGCGACTATGAGTTTTTGTTATGATTAATAATTCATATGTACTCTTTCTCATGATGATGTTCATGATATAAATACTTTATTATTTCTAGTAGGATGATGGCTCGTGAAAGTGTATACTTGATGATAAACATCATAACATAAATGTCAAATTGAAAATAATGGTGATGATTAGATAATTATGATTACAATTGAAATGTGGTCGGCCCCCTCCTCCCACCCCGCGGCCCATGATTATGATTTAGTTTCCGTGCGACCATGCAATTTTAATTTGTATGTATACTCATGATGATGTTCAAAATATAAATACTCTATTATTTCTATGGATGATGGCTTGTGAAATTGTATACTTGATGATCAACATCATAATATAAACGTCAAATTGAAAATAATGGTGATGATAAGATAATTATGATAACAATTGAAATGTGGACAATGTGGTCAGCCCCCTCCCCCATCCCCCAATATCAATGCGGCCCCTGATTATGATTTAGTTTCCATGTGCGACGGGGCGATTTTTATTTTTATGTACTCATGATGATGTTCAAAATATAAATACTTATTATTTCCGACGGATGATGGCTTGTGAAATTGTATACTTGATGAAAAACATCATAATATAAACGTCAAATTGAAAATAATGGTGATGATAAGATAGTTATGATAACAATTGAAATGTGGTCAGCCCCCACCCCCAAAATCAAAACATTCTGCGGCCCCTGATTATGATTTAGTTTATGTGCGACCGTGTGATTTTGTATTTTTTCAGGGGGGGGGGGGGGGGGCACGCAAATTGGGGAACTGTAATTATTTCGTTCACACTGCCATTAGGCTAACGCTTTCTTCATTTTTTTGTCACACTGTATTGAGGACCTCCCCATATATTGCAATAATTGTACGTAACGCAATTAAAAATAATAATAAATTATATACTACTTATATACATTTTATCGGGGAGTTGCCACGACGCAGTTTACAATGTTCTTGCTTCGCCCCTAGCTCCATTATAATGGCACTTTGTCCGTCTCGATGTTAGTAATTATTATAATCATCACCAGTCAAACATGCACCATCATCCTCATCTTCATCATGGATCATTACCATCCTCTTTTTTATCATAATAATCATTGGCATCGCCATCTTCATAATGATCATTCATTGTCATCCTCATCAGTTCATCATTTCCGTCATTTATCAATCATATTAGGCGCTATATAAATCGATATTATTGTTATTATTATTATACTCTGTGTACATAACAATAATTTATATATTTTAAAATATAATACCCGGTACTCGTTTTGTATCGGGGAGGGGGTGGCAGCCTTCTCACTTCTCAGTAGACTGGGGGAGGGTACTTTGTTTCTTGAGTAGGCCTATACGCCGGACGACGGAAAGTTTGGGGGCGGGGGCTATTATTTTTAGTACATTTAAAACATTTCGGATTGTTGAATGACGTGGGGATCGGTATTGGGGCTATTGGTACAAGTAATTAGCGAACAAACTTATGTACTAGTTGCAAAATAACAAAGCAATACACACTAATCAAATACAAACAAACAAACAAACACATGTAGCCAGTGGCGAAGGTGGTCGGACTGGTTGGGGGGGGGGGGGGGCACGAAAATTATTGGGGGTACACCTGTGTATTACTATTACTTTGTTTATTTAAAAAATGTCCCCTTAATTTTATGTTTTCTATTGTTTGTTTTTTTTTCAGAATTATTTACTGCATGTAGCTTATAATACATCATGTACCCAACTTGTTGATCGAGTTAAACTGATTCTAAAGGAGAACAAAGAATAACAAAAAAGTTAAATAAACTCCAGTTATTTTTTAGAAAATCAGTCGTGAAAAACAGCAACAAAGAAATCAAAATATCTTATTCTTAATTATTATTTTATACTGAGTAATATTAATAATCAAGCTGCAATTCAATTAAGGAAACAGGATAAAATAAACAAGCGATGCGCAAAAATCTGACTGAAAATGCATGCAGCAACAGCATAAAAAAAACGATGTCAAACTAAAAACAACAAAATGCAAAAGTTAAGTAAATATAATTATAACAACAACATCAACAAAAATAGGTCACATGGACGGAGATAGATCCTGTCGCGCGCGTGCTACCTGCGTGCATGCTGCGCCGGCCGCGATGCCGTTATAAAGCACGTGAAAGCATAGCCTCGCGATCCGCTGGGTCGACGGTCTTCTCCGATCCGCCGTATCTCTACCGGTTGGCCACGCTAGCGCCAGCCCTGCGCGATGCACAGCTCCGAGCAAGCAGCCTCGGCGCATCCCAAAGTATTGATTTAAGTCGTCCAAATGGCTTTAATGTTTATAAAAAATACTACGGCGGACTATCGAGTGACCAGAACAAAAATGTGCAGTAAGTAACGAACCAGTTTTGTTGCAAAGTGATGCAAATTAAACAGTTAAAGCATTTTTTTTTTTTTTTTTTTTTTTTTTTTAAATAGCCGATCATCCGATCCCGATCATCGATCCGATTTCGAAGATCGATAAAATTTTGCCGATCCGATCAAACGATCCGATCATCAAGGTCAGTTACAGCATCAGTTTTGTATTATGTTCAGACACAACACAGCCCATACATCAATTAGGCACCTGACTAACTTTTTTTTTACCAGTGGCCCATTTGGGCTAGTGAAATAATATTTCCTTGGTTTTGGGGGGCCAGGAAAAGACTTTACTAGCCCCCAAATTGTATTCCATTTGTAATCTGTTTATTTTTCATGAATCTCTTTCCTTCTATTGATGAAAACTGCATTACGGATGAGTTGGGCTTAAAATTCCTAATAGGGTTGTCCCATTGCACTTTTTCTCCTTCTGTTTCCAATCCGACCAAAATGTGGCGAAATGGTCAGTATCTAGCAACGTGAAGTTCTATCCATTGCCCATCCACGCGAAAACAGAACCGAATTAAAAGTATCCTACCAGGCCATTCCGAACTGGTTCTGTACCATTTCGTTTCCTGCCAGTATCTGCTAGTACCTTCAGCATGTCAAACGGAAGGAGAAACGGTGCAGTGGGACTAGGTCATAATTGCCCGATCGGGTAACAAGATTTGACTTCTATGAAATGTACTAGGCCGTACATAAATTTACAATGTTGAAAACTTCTCCCCATCTCATTAATGAAGGTGCCCCATGGGCCCGAGTGTGGACATTTGTGATATAGTAGCTTTCACAGCTTGAATGTGTTCTATAATTACTTCATCAACCTTGCACTATCTGGAAGTCCTCTTGAATTTTATAGAGCGCCGCTAAACGAGTGTCGTAAACCTGGCAAACTTGAGCGAGATGTTAGTCTACATTCACTAAGTTCACCCATAAGTGTTCTTCCTGGTGGCCAAACTGACACAACAGATAGAATTCCGTCCTAGGCTTGTGTGCTAGCTGAGGATCCTTATTCGTTGGTGGCGTATTCAAGAGTTTCTAGCGGGAAAATGAAATTTCTGGTGGCCATTGGCACCCGGGCCACCGCTAAGGACAAGCCATCCAACACACACCACATGTATCAAGTGTAGTCAAATGGGTACATTGCAATACCTGATCCAGGCTGCATGTCTATTGCCAAGGTAGAAACGCTCTAAGCGCAAAGTAGGAGTCATTTGATATTGTGCCTTATAATGATTATAATGATTATAATTATTATGATAATCATCTTTCATTTTTTTACTTATTTTTTTTATATAGTTTGTAACGTTGAATAACTTTTTTTTCAGGGACCATCATTCTCTCAAGCATTGCTTAAATAAATAATGATGGTCCCGTACATATCACATTATCACACCATTTGTAAATATAATTTTATTATGTGTAGCTTCCAGTATTAATGCAATTGTTATTATGTTTTAATTTTGTTCATTACACATGTTTTACTATATACACGAAGTGTATTTTTTCCTGTATTATTTGGATAATTACTTTGTACCATGTTGAAAATAAAATAAAATTAATCAAATGATTCCTATCATTCATATGTTAAATAAACAATTTTGTATGTTATTGCTGGTTCTTATATTTTTATCTCTCTTTCTGTTATGCTTTTCTTTCAGATACGTAACAATGGTCATCAGCTGATGTCAACAAACTGTGGTCACGTGTTCTGCCGGCCGTGCATTCGAGCCAGCATCAACACCCAACACCGGTGTCCAACTTGTCGCAAGAAACTCACCATTCGTCAGATACACCCAATATTTCTATGATCGGCACTCCCGCTTGGCTAACTGTGGTGTACATTAAAAATTCAAATCAGCTCCGACACCCAAGACTGGTGTGTAACTTGTCGCAAGAAACTCACCATTCGTCAGATACACCCAATATTTCTATGATCGGCACTCCCGCTTGGCTAACCGTGGTGTACATCAGAAATTCAAATCAGCGCCGACACCCAACACCGGTGTGTAACTTGTCGCAAGAAATTCACCTTTCAGGAGAAAGATGTACACCCAATATTTGTCTGATTGGCACCCCCAAATGGACAACGATTTTGCAACTCTACCATCAATAATGTTGAAAGGTAACATTCATGCACCAACTAGTTGGAAGAATCAGCAGACACACCCAACACGTTTATGATTGGCTACTGTTTGGTCAACCATCATGTCACACATTTGGAGTTAGTCTACCAATTGGAAAGTGCCGAAAGATGCTTGATTGCATCGCAAGAGACGAAAACAATCTGCAGAATTGTCATCTAAAGTTTACCTGGAGGACATCTTCAATGTAGTCATTTTTAAATCATCCGGAAAATAATTTTTTTGTTAATTAACAAAATATTTTGTGAATTACAGTAAGATATAGTAAAGAAAGTCAAAAATTATGGAGTAGCATACGGCAAGCATTTGACTACATCCCAGTTTCTTTTTGCAGCAATAGGGGGAATTAAAATTCAAACAATGTTGTACATTACTAAGTATATATGATTATGTTATGCAGTTCTCTCTAGGAGAAAATTGTAAAAACACTGAAAAGGCTCATTAAACCAGGGGGTGTTTCACAAAGATCCCAAGTAGAATTGAACACTCAGTTGGACTTTAAAATTATGGAAAGCTATTTGTGGCTTCAGAATTAAACATATTAAATAGCCCAAATGCAAAAAATTGAAACTTTCCAACAAATTTCACGTCTGAAGTCTCTTTGGAAAGAAAATGTTAATGATTTTTATCAAAATGGTAGGACTGTTTAAAGAACTCGTAACATTTGTTTACAAAGAAACTAATGACTTTCCATAATTTGTAAGTCCAGCTTGAAATCTTTGTGAAACACCCCCTGGGTAACAAGACTTATTATTATTATCATCATTTTAAGTATATTGTAAAGCTGCATGGCGCTGAATCCTTGATAGCTGAGGTTTCTGTGTACTCCATGGGCATGGCTTGAAATAAGTACTAGGTTCCTGGCCTGGGGCCACGCAAATGTGAGCTTTGGGCCATCAAAATTTAATGTGCCTGACTGGACAACTAACCAAATTTGACCAGCATTTTAGAGTTTATCTTTACTTTTTGGCCGCCCAATTCAGGATTCAGGGCAAGAAAATTTGATGAGTCTTTATTTTCACTTGCCCTGGCACAATTTTTCTTTTTTTGTTTAACGTAGAAAAATCGGGTGTGGATTTTGGTAAATATTACGATTGTATGTATGTACCTTTTTGTTATTGAATATAGAAATTTGTTTGAAGTACAACTGTTAACACTTTGTGCTCCTCCCATTATGTTAGCTAAAGCAGTCATATATAGATTATGATGATAACTTATAAGCAATTTATGATGGTGTATATTATAAATAATGTGTACATAAACAAGAATATAACATTTATTTTGTAAAATGAATGGGAAAGGATTAGCAGGATGTCCTGCAATCTATCTTTCACCCTCTATGTATTGTAAAACAATAGGCAACTTCAGAACCACTTTATTCATTGAAATCACAGAGAAACAAAAGGAAATTGCACTGTGGGGTGTGGATTAAAGTCATGCAGTCACATACAGAAGATGATGTATAGAATGGACTTCTTGAAATGTGTACGCATTATTATGTGACCAGTGGCGATTGCCACAGAGTAATTTTGCTTTTTGTGTCTATACAGTCAGTGGAACCTCGTTGTAAAGAGCTCTGATATAAGAAAACCCTTTTAAAACAAGGTAATTTTGTAGGTCGCAGCTCTTTATATTCTTTTGTCTTTTACCCTGATATAGCCAGATACCTGTTATATCAATGTAATTTTAGTTGTCACAAGGACCTTGTTCCACTGTACTACATGTATGTACATGGATGCATGTTACATACATGCTCGTTATTTATATTTTAATTTTAGGAGAGATGTCTGTCAGCAGATAATGTTGAGCATATATTATACTGCCAGAAGAGTTTGCAAGAACAGTCAAACCTGTCTATATAGACCACTCATAACACTGGCCACTATTTTTCAAACATAGACAATTGAACTGATGTATTATTCGCCCTTCATCTTATGCTTTTGCACATGTATGTGTTCATATTTTACCTTTAATTAAAATTGTTATGTTCTTTTGTGCACACCAGCACTACATTATTGTATATATTTATATTAACTAAGATATTTATGTATAACTATTTATCAATTGCACATACACATTATAATGAATAATCTGCTTAACACTTTGAGAGCCAGGGATTTTACATCTCGTTGGCATTTGTGAGTATTGTGTGGTGCAATTATGCGACATTGGTACTATAGGAGTTGAATACCCAGGTGTACATGAACTAATTGACTGTAGAAATGAAAACTATATTTTCTTCCATAATTTCTCTTCACATATTATTTCTTTACATTGGACGAAATGTACTGCACAATTTATGTGTTGTTGGGTCAAGTGGAAATGATTTATTTTCTCCATTTTTATTGTTTGTATCAGCATAATTTAATTGCTGTATTATTTAGGTATTGGTTATTAATGTTGTCTAAAATTCTATTATGAAAATAGTTTTATGTGGATAAAGAAATGTTCAAAATTCAATATTTGTGTAAGATTTGTGTTATTTATGTGTATTTCCTGGAAAATCATAAAGATGTAGGTGACATGTTTTAGGTGGTGTAAATGTGCATGTGCATTAAAGGGGCAGGAAATCCCAGCCTTTTGACTTACTGGATGTGATGAGAGCATAACTCCTGTCATTGCTAGTCACTTATTTCGTCTTGAATATTCCTGGTTACAAAAATAATCAACATTTTATGGACCACTGTCGTCTGCTTTCAATGCCCACAGGAGGCGGCCATTTCTTTAACTTCTCTCCCTATTGTCCCCGCCTGCCACCTCATTTCAACGGGAGAAGTTAAAGAAATGGCCGCCTCTTGTGTGCATTGAAAGTAGACGACAGTGGTCCATAAAATGTTGATTATTTTTGTAACCGGGAATATTCAAGAGGAAATATGAGATCTCATCACATCCAGTAAATCACAAGGCTGGGATTTCCTGCCCCTTTAATGTTCACAAGTGGGTGCCTTTGTGTGTGTGTGTGTGTGCGTGTGTGTGTGTGTGTGTGTTCCGGGCCCTGTTGCCAAAACACAATCGATTGTAAATGTGACTAAATGCACAAATCTGCTCGGTTCAAATGTGTATATTTTCCGACTTGCAATCGACTGTACAATCGACTTTACAATCGATTGTAACTCTTTTTGTAAATTG
>JBAMJV010004656.1:0-113072 GCA_037951105.1 Echinarachnius parma
GGTTTGAAGTATACCGTGTCAAATTCCCTACCGTGTCAGATTCCAGTTAACGGATTTAATCTGGACGTGTGTTTCCCCTTTTCAAACAATATTTTGTAATCCAACACATACGATAATGCTATCGGACTAAGCGTTATAATAGTAAGTGGATGTGGGGTGAGGTGGAGGTCACTACGACATTCTAAAATCCCCATAGACTTTGTATATACATAGCCCACCTGGTTCTCGTAAGCAACGGGTTAAATGGTCCCCAGTTTGTCCGGAGTTATCGGGTATATTTGGGGAAATTAATCCATTTGGGAGCAAAATAACAGGGCTACCAAATGCAAACTAAAAGAGTTCTTAGAATCCTGAACATTTGTGAAAATGACATTATGTTGCTTGCCATTGTACTTGTCCACGTGACTGCGTTCAGTCAAACATGTATGTCACTGTAGACAGATGACCTCTATAGACAGATTCCCATATTATATTTCTCTGTAGGGGATCACTTTTGATTGCCACTAAAGACAGGTCGGCTACTATAAACAGGTGACTACTAAGACGGTTTGACTGTTCACAAGCATTTGATTTTGGTGACCCCCATTACCGAATTTACACCCAGTAATAGTATAAATACCCCCTCAGAGAGTATCATTTCCATTTTAGGACATGAGCTCTTGTTAATACTTTGTAGATTTGAACTTGAATTGACATCTTTGTATGTAGGACTTGTCGAAATGAGAAAATAGTTGAAGATATAATATATACATGTATAGTGAGATTGTTACGGAACACTGAATTGGAGCGTGTAGAGAAACCGTGTTTGTTTATAAACTGTGGCTGAAACATGGAACCCATAACAAGATTGTTGTTGTTGTTGTTTGTTTTGGTTGCTGTTGTTTGTTTTTTTTTGGGGGGGGGGTTCTTATCTACATTTCGATTTTGGTAAGGAAAACAAAATATTCAGTTTTATTCATGAACATTTGCATATTCAATTATTAACCCTTTTCATTTTGTTTGTATTGTTTTATTTTCCGTCTGCATATTGAAACATATAACTGTACAGTTCCAAAAACAGTTCGTTTAAAATCTAATTCATACAGAAGAATATATGTGTCTCTCTCTATATTCATAGCTTGAATTCGTCTAGGTTTTGTAGCTGTAAAACTTGTTCTCAAAACAAAGGGAAACTGACCAGATGAATGAAACAAAATAGATTTGTAAGATAAGTTATTTTAAAGTAATCTAGTAAACATAGAAGGATTGATAGAATTGGTATTTCTGTGATCTAATATGTCCACTGAGTGATGTGTAAATGCCACGTTGAATGAATGACCGATAAATGAACGAAAATACAAAATGACATAATTCCCTAACTCAGTGCACTGACTGACAGTTGAAAGTCTCCACTAGAGACTTTCAAATCCGACACTTCAATATATACATATATTTTTATTTTTATAACGAAAGGTAAATTTGAAAAAAAAAACGAAACCCTTTCCATGATTCTATTGCTATACGAATACAATGAGGTACCATATCTGACAACAGCCCGAGTTCCAAGTAAGGTTTGTAGATTTTGATAATGTTACTTGATCCATTAGGTTGTAATAAACATATCATACAATAAAAAGTTATTATAACTTTTCTTGGTCCTATGTAACACAATATGCTTGTTATATAGTCGGCAATAAAAGAGTACTACAATAGACTGAATAATATTCTAGACCGTACTGTTTTGCAAACAAACCAAACGTAGACAAAACAAAACGTTGTGATCGGCTGATAGATCTAGAGAGCGATGGGAAAACTGATGAATATTTACCAAATTCAGGATAAATTTCTCGGTGGAAGTACCCCCACGTAGATTTGGACTCTCACAAACAATAAACATACATCGCTGTTGTACAAATTTTACATTAAATCCCCTGGGATTAAATCTAACTAAAGAGCGCAGATATATAGTTTTTAAAATATATATATAATCATGACTCGTGTGGATTTTGTTTTTAATGATGCTGATAATTTCTTCGTCCCTAAACTGTACATTCACATATTTATTTACTCAGGGACGTTAATTACATCCCCCTTTGCCTGCTCTAATTTCTCCAAAGCGTTTCTGCAGGATCGGAATAGTATATGAGAACGGGACAAGTGTACCCCCAACAAACTGACGAAAGCAAACGAACAAAAAAACAAAACACACATTTTATGTTCCCCATATTTTACGTTATGTTAATTACAAACAAATTATTGATTGGTTATGTAATATTTATTGTATATATGTTAGTCTTCTGTGTATTTTATATTGTATTTCGTTCATGAATATGTATATATTTTTTGTACCTTTTGTTGTTCAAAAAATTATAATTTGTGAAATATGGAAATAAATTCAATTCAATTCAATTCACATATAAAGTCAAACCCCGCTATGCCACGCCCCCCACCCCCCCCCCCCCCCCCCTCATGGATGACCCTGGTGCTCGCCCCCTCTTGTACCCGTCTGGATTATGGCTACACCAGAGAGTGGGAAGGACTACCAACTCCCAACTCCCCCGTTATCATTATGTAAAATTAACGTTCGGGTCATTTAGACGCAGTGGCGTTGCATTGGTTGGACTATAATTGGGGGAGGGGCACGCGAGTTATCGAGGTTCATACGCCTTCTATTGCTTTATTGTATCTGCGGATTTGCTTATGTCTTTTACAATTTATTTTGGGCTACATGCCACCAGTGAACCTCGTAGCGATGCTACACGCGAGTAATTGAGGAGCACATACTATATATTTCTTTATTCTTATTTTTTTAAGGATGTTCCTCATTATTAAGTTTGTATCGTTCTTTGTGAAATTATTTAGGGAGGGGTGTGTCTCCCGTACCCCTTGTAGCTATGCCACTGTTGTGACGGTTTGTAGTATGCGGGGGTTATCCCTAGTTCAAGAACGTGGACCAGAGCCAACTTAACTATTAGTTTTGAACTTAAAGGGGAATTCCACCCCAGAAAATTGATGTTTGCTATATATAACACGGTGAATATGAAGAATAATTAGCACAAATCTTAACATATACGTTGCTTGTCTGATTTTGATCAAATTTTCAAGAATTGTTCATCTCAATCTCCTTATTCGATTATCATTAACTAATAAATCAATATTGCCTGGAATTACCTTTTATGGTGGTTAGTTTTTGGAGACATTTTAAAAATCAAAACACATTTCAGTCTTGTTTATGATACCACACACCAAACAACAAGGTGCAGGAGAAAGTGAAAGCTCCAAAAAAGTGATTATGGTTGAATTTTGGGCTTACCATCCTTGCTGCCCCCCCCCCCCCCCCCCCACTCACACGATCTTTGCCCCCAGTCTGGATTAAGCTTGGCTACGCCTCTGTGGGCATCAGGTGCAACCAGTGAATGATTTATTTATCACTTTATCATTGACTCTGACCAAGGTTAGGTCGCTCATTGCCGCCATACTGAATTTGCAACGAAAGTTCAACAGCGAGGTCCTCTATACTACAAAGTCAGAGCAGTCCGTCCATGATACTACTAACTAGACTGAAGTCTGGTACAGTAGCATTTATAGTTGTAGACTGAAACCCATATGAAAACATCAAGACCTGGTCCAGGTTAGGACGCTTGGACTTTTACAACCTCGGGCAATGTCTCATTTGGTCATTTATACTATAATAATAGATGCCTGAAACGTCCATTCCCAAAATCCAAACATGACCCAACTTTAAACCTATAAATCCTAACCCAATCCTAACTTTGATCATTTTTCATCATACACCTGAGATTTCTGTGGAAACGCATAATTCTAGTTTTGGGGGCAAAAGCCAAAACTCTCCTCATAATCGGGCAAAAACCATAATTTTCAGGCAACGCTATTGCTCTCGTCAGGCGAAAATGGGAATGATTCCATTTGTATAAAGGTTTTAAGAATGATTGAATTGGGAACATCTCTGTCATCATGTTCAGGGCAACTTTCTTTTCATGCTGAATTTCATGCGGTATATTTATAATAGTGATCGATATAAAAGAACGGCGTTATTACCTGCATCCGTTTTGTCACGTTGAATATTATTGCGAACTATTTGACCTACATTTGATTGGGGTTGCCGAGCATAGTGCAGCGATGCGCCATTAAATTATTGTCATCACAAACAATACAAAATATAGAATGATTCATTGCTCATGTCTGTGTCTGCGACTCTCCGCCCTCCTACAGAGTTTTTTGTTTGTTGTGTCTACATTATTATCATTTTGTATTATCACCGGTAAAGCGAGGGGGGGGGGGCGGCTCCTGGGGACAAGCCCCCACCCCTCATGCTTTTTTGTTGTGCTTAATTGTTAACTGGTAGTTTTAATTTTGGGGCATTGAATAGCTAAAATCCACAAGCTTCCGTGGGCTCCACCCCCTGGACTCCCGCCAGAGGACATAAGGCAGGCCCAACATATACTGTACATGTAGCTCGTGCTTACGCGCTCGCAGGGTGTAGTCCCCCTTGCAAAGTTCATGGCTATAATTATACACGCCACTGATTATTGTTGTTTATTTCGATATTTTCACTCTGTGGTTCTCCCCATGCACAATGCAATACTTACCTGTATTTAACATGAATTAATTGTTCCTTGTTCAATAGCTTTGATTTTCACTCTGTGGTTCTCACCATGCACAATGAAATTATTACCTGTATTCTTCGCTTAGCTTATGTACGTTAAACATGAATTAATTGTTCCTTGTTCAATAGCTTTGTGAATTACAAAATGTCAATGATCTGCAAATTATAAGCCAATTAGAATCACACAAAAGGGGTGCATTGGTGCGTCTACCAATAATTACGGATTGAACAAGATATTAAGTTGATCGACCTTTGTATGTACACCCCCTGCAAGGAATCCCTTAATTACATTAACCCATCCCCCATCATAACATTCACGTAAACCCGGTGTTCCAATAAGTATGATCTTTGTTATTAACTAATGTACATGGGAATGGTATGTATAGTGTAAAGGACAGAACGGGTTAATACAATGTCGGTATTCTTTTGAAGTCTGTGATAGATATCTACCAAAAGCCTTGGGAGACAGTCGATGGCATAGCTAATATAAACATGACAAGGGATTCCTCCCCCCCCCCCCCCCCCCGCCCTTGACACTGTCCCTCACTGTTATGTCTCCTATAACTGCGCCTAAAACGTTTTTCTTTTGTGGGGGGGGGGGGGGGGCACTTAAGGCCGCCCCCCTTGAGAAATCCGACCATATCCACGCCCCCGTTTGGGTTGAACCTAGCTTTGCCAATTAATGTGAGGGAAACAAATGAAATAAGTCCAGGACTTGACGACCCCCCCCCCCCCCCCCCTCGCCCCTGCCCCTGTCTCCCTGAATGGATCCCAAAGGGTTTGTGAACTTATGTCTAACAAAAAACAATTGTTCGTGGTTGGTTTGAGCTGCTGTCGGCATTTATATTAGGTTCACCTAATGTATCTTTGTTAAAAAACATTTTTTGAAAATGACTTTGTTCTTTCTGAAAAACGCGATGTTTGAACGAAGCCATCTTGGTTCTATATTCATTTTCAATACGTTATGTAAATGTATGTTTTTGTTTGATATTTGTACATAATAATCTATAAACCATTGGCATAATTTAAGTGTTACAAGCATGCACACGTCGCTAGGTACGCTTATACCACAGCATAACAAATAAAAGAACAAAAACAAATTAAGTAAATGTTATTTCAGTAGATACATGTATACAGTTCCGCAAGTCGCTGTACTATCAAATAAATCCAAAACAAATACAGTTAAAAAAGCTAAAATAGATGTTATGGTTCTCCTTCGCACTTTTGCTATTGTTATATCACGTTTCTCTTGAAATTAAAATTATTTAACGTCTTTTTAAAACTAATATTGGTTACAAAATGGTATTTTCTCCCCGAACAAATAAAAAAAGACCAGAGTAAATATCAATATTTGTACTGTCCAAATTTCTCACACGTACGAAAAGCATCATAAACAGGTGGGTCACGTTTCATTATTATGCTTCAAATTAAACAAGTTAGTATTTTTATTAAATTTGAGCAATGTCTGCAATATTGATTCAGGAATGGGAGAATTCGTGATCAATACTTTCTGCAATATTTATCTTAAATTGGATACTTATACCGAACTTTGAATCGCATTTTGTTTATTATCTATACACGTTTGAAAATTGCCATATTTTGCCAGATAGATCACGTATCATTATTTGTTTTACAACGTTTCGTTATTTTGTTACAGTTAAACGTGTTATATAGTTTTGTATCTCCCTTGAGGAATAATTGTGCAATATTGACTACTGATTAAAAAATAATGTGTAACTTTATGAGCAATTAAAATATATGTAATAGTACACAGTTGACATAATATATACAAATAGTATCATGTGAGATCGATATTCATGAAATGGTTAAAAGGACTGGATATTCTTTCTATAAAGTAGTGATATTAAACAGTGGCATAGCGTGGTCGGACTGATTGGGGGGGGGGGGGCACACACAATTATTGGGGGGCACACCTTATGTATTTCTTTGTTTTTTAAAAAAATGTCCCCTTATGTTTTCTATTGTTTTTTTCCAAAGTATTGGGGGCCACATGCCCCCCCCCCCCCCGTCGCTACGCCACTGCTATTAAACACTACTGTATAGTCATGAGAAGGGATGTGAATATTCCTACTTCAGTTCTTGCATACATTTACATAAATATATTATTAACTTCTTCAGTTCCAAGTCACATACTTCCCATCAAGGTAATGCATGCGGTTACACACGGTCCTCGCTTTCAATATGAGACCGGCTCCCAGAGAATGGGTGTAAAGTCGGGATGGGTCTTTAGTACTTAGAGCCTCAAAATCATAAAATATTGTCTTTGGCTGAAATTTTTAACTTTATGGGATTTGATACTTACATGTTTCATCTACATTCTCTGAAAATTTCAGGTCCTTAATCTAATTTTTTATGCCGTAAATAATGATTTTTCTAAGCAACCTTCATTTCGGTTTCGACCAGAAACTCAGTAAATCCGCGCTGACTGATCATGATCGATTGTGAAACGAACGCGCCAGCTATGTGTGTGTGATTCGACCGTACCGCCGCGGCGAGCTGCAAGAAGATAGCACTGTAGCTGTACAGTGATTGGTCAGACTAACCTGAATAGAGTTGTATTGCCCGTGTGTTGTACATTTCCAGGAAGCGTTCGCGGCATTTAACTTACTGTATAGTAAACGAGTAGTTGGTTTGTTTATAATTCTATGGGTACCGCATTGAATCGCGCTGGGCATGCCGCAAGTGTGCAGTGTGCGTGTGCAGCGTACCATATCATACGGTATCAAACTGCGCTTTTCTTTTGTCTACCGGTGGTACAGCGGCGGTATGGTGAATATGATGCGGTGGGTTATGGCGGTACGTACATACACAATACACCGCGGTTGTAATACATGCACATCAAAGGGCAGCACATGGGCTAGTTTGTCGATCAACTGAGACTTAGGGCTGAGGCTTTGTACAATTACGTAATACCGGCGTAAGCGTTGCTGATTGGCCGATGAATAACAGTATAACTGTGCATGCATTATTTCGTTTGCTGATCGATTACGAAAAGCGGAAAGGTGAAAGCGAACCGTTCAACTTCTCGCTCGGTGTGTGAGAATGCTTTTCTGAATGGATGCAAAACTTTAGAAGCGATTTTCTCCGTTGTTTGACAAATCACGGGGCTCTGGTCCATGTTATTAATTTGCGTTTTTCTAGCCTTCAAGAAACTCATACTTATCAAGTTGTATATCATTTTAAAGCTGAAATCCTAGAGAATTCAAAACACTAACAATCTCAATTTTGATATTCCCGATGAATTACCCAAAGTGACAGAGCCGGTCACATATGTTAAAAATACGTTTAGCGGCATATTTCCATACTCGTTCAGATCATTTAGAACTCGAAAAAGAAAATATTTCTTGTAAAGTTTTGAAAACATGATTAATATGATTGCCAAAGGCGACAGGATCTATAAACGCATACTTCGCATAAATTCATGAAAAGAATATTGTAGGTTAAATTGATTCATACCCGCCCAACTACCTGCTGCTTTAATTGCATGTCGATTTCGCATTTCAGTATTTCAACCTGTTTCATATTGTGAATTTCAATTCGTTTGTAGTTTATAAGTTAAGTTAAATTCGTGAATGGATTCTGCGGTTTACTTAATGACAATGCGTGATGATTTCTTTATTAAATCAAAGTTATTATGACCTAAATTTAAAGTGTGCAATAATTTGTATCAACTTTGAAAGAAATTTCTTCCTTGTTGTTGTGGGGCACATTCCACCGACTCCCAGTATGAAGGCATCAACTTTTATTGTGGTTAACTGTTTAATAAATGAGGAAAAACTAATGAATAGCTTATAGGCATTTTTAATATTCAATGCATCATTATTAGGAAACTAAACTCATTCCCATAATTGTAGTATAAATTGATAGACCATTATAGAAATCTTGAGGTGAACTTTTATAGGAATTTGAATTAGTTTTATACTTCATGATGGGGGGTAAAATGAAAGACTTGCAGTATAGAGCCACGTATTGACATGTGTGTGGAATGCAGGGAAACGGGCGCTATGTGGCTATTCCGTATCATATGTGGCAATACGCGCAGTCTTCGATGGTTCAGATTTGTATACCAGCGTGCAGAACGCTGCTATTATTTATAGGGTGCACATTTGTACCTTATTTCTTAGCTTGTGCCACTAACAGGAAGGCATTACTAAAAATGTCAAAATGTTCGAAAGGTGACAGCCTGCTTCTCTACTACTATTATGTTTTATCAATGAAATAATAATAATAATAATAATAATATACTTGATTTATATAGCGCCTAATATATTATTACCCCGGTCATAGGATACAATGCAAACCAGCACACACTGTGTTCACCATCTCCACTCCCTGGGGAGCATCTTGTGTGAAAGAGGTCGATTTGAAGATATAAAGATACGGCAGTGCATGTACAGATGCCAAGTTTTCTAAGAGATCATAATTATGGAGCACTTTCTAAACCATTTTAGGAGAAAATTGCCAGAAAATATAAGGTGAAAGCTACGTTCTTGAGTTTTGGCGGATAAATAGATCAGAAGCTCAATGCAAGTGTTGAAGCATTCGGCTATTTGTTTTGAACCCATGTTTGAACAACCGATTAATGTAACCGCTCGATCCGCAGACTGCTCTCAGTTCACTTCTGAGAAAAGGTGGAGGACTTACCGTAATCCTTTTTCTATCATGTATATTGTTGGGGATAGATGTGTACATATCCACTCGAGAACCATATAAGTGAACGTATCTGTATAATATGTTAACCAGAGAACAACATACATAAAGAAAATGAAGTTGAATATTAGCTCGAGAGAGTTGTTTTGTTTGTGTGAAGTGTTGCTTCTTTGCGCTCTAATTACATTTAGCCGGGTTAAATATAATTTGATAGAATGTAAGTCACACAGTAAGAGTAATTCATTTTCTAATAAGGGCCTAAGAAAATAAAACTTCAAAGAATTAATATATCAAGGTTTCTTCTACAGTAGTATTCATTTCATAGAAGGAATTTGACGTATTTATCGTTGATTAGAATAATTTTAGTTTCTCCTAGAAAATAACACACAATTCAAGAGCCTATATATAAACCTATATGCAAAGTGCACGAAACTGGACCGAATTAGTGGTAGTTGTAGGGTTATATAGTATTTAATTTATTAATTCATCAGTATAATTCAAACGCATGACCTATAAGAACCAATCTGTGAAATTACACATCGTGCCCTGTTGTATCAATATCATATTTACAATAACAAAAGGAACCAAACAAATAACCATAATTATATCTAAATTAATAACTATAACTCGTATTATTATTATAAACTATCATATACGCCCTTTCAATACAAACGGTTATAATGAACAGTATATGATTAATATATAATAAATATAATTATATACTAATTATATTTGATAATTTTCCTTTTGCACCTTTTATGCAAACAGTACTTACAGCCTTAGATGTGAACATATTCTGAGACGTATTGGATATATCAAAGAAATTCTCAAGACATATAATTGAGTTAAATCGTCATTTTGAACTTAAAGCATAATAATTATCATGACTATAGGCTATGGTCAGTTCTCAGTGGTGGGCAATCATCTTCAATTAGTATAGATGTTTGTTTTCCCCTCCCATCCCAACTTTGGTCATTTAATTGGTAATATTAAGCAAATAACGAAAAACAAAACATATTTAATCAAGCGACTCCCCTCACGAGAGATATTGCTCCCTATCCTTCCCCCGTGAACGTGCCCCCATTGGAGTTTATCATCGGCTACGCCACAAAGGAAATGCATGTGGGGTACAATAAGGAGGCTGTCGGCTATACCCAGCTAGCCACCTGACGTTGGACCGATGTCGGAATTTGGTTGCCGGATGTCGGCATATCGCCGTTGGCTCGAGGTTAAAATGTCCGCCAGCCCAACATCGTCACGACGTCATTTTTGTGATATATTGGCATAACGTCATTTTCCGACAATGGCCCAACATCATCTCATGACATGATGTTGGGCCATTGTCGGAAAATGACCTTATGCCAATATATCACAAAAATGACGTCGTGACGATGTTGGGCTGGCGGACATTTTAACCTCGAGCCAACGGCGATATGCCGACATCCGGCAACCAAATTCCGACATCGGCCCAACGTCAGGTGGCTAGCTGGGTAGTGCCCTGATGAGTGTACTGGAACTCGAGAAAAGAGCCCGCGAATGCGCAGGTCTTCGGTCGTGGTTGGTTGCACGGTCGTTTCGATGTCACGCAACGCCGCGCCCACCGCATCGATCGCCGTATCGGTTTCTTTATTGACGAGTTCAGTGTCGTGCCCGGCACTCACTGTGAGAAGGGCATGATAACAGGCTTGGTGTAGTGGGCTGAGCAACGTAGTTAAGAGGAGGGGTATAAAAGGGGCAAGTGTCTACCTGTTTGCTTTCTTTCCCAGGCACTGATCCCCCTCCCAATACATGTATCACCAGCAAATATCGCGTTATCGCTCTCCTTCTCCACCACCTGCTCCTCCTCCTCCTCTTCCTCCTCCTCCTCCTCTTCCTCCTCTTCCTCCTCCTCGAGCCTCCTCCTCCTCCTCCCCCTCTTTCTCCTCATCCCCCTCCTCCTCCTCCTCCTCCTCCTCCCCCCTCCCTCTCCTCCTCATCATCATCATAATGATCTTCTTCTTATTCTTCTTCTTCGTCATTTCACCACCACCACCATCATCATCATCTACTTCTTCTTTCTGCTTCGTCTTCTTCATTCTTTTTACGTCGTCATCGTCCAAGCCTCCGCATCTACCTTCTCAACCTCCTTCTCCTACTCATTACCATCTCATTATAAATAGTTTCGGTGGCGCCAATTTCCTGTCCCGCACTCCGAGCACACATCCTTTCCCTCCTCAGGTTTCATTAGCAGACCTCTTCATATGAACTTGAACTGGAAACGGATCGACATCTGCTTGTCTGGACGGAGGCCTGGTGTGGGAGTGTCATTGTGTCATTAAAGGGATCTAGTAACTTTGTTGACATAATGCAAAAACTGACAAGGGGTTAATAAAATATGTTTGTTTCTGTGATGCGAAACTTGTCCCATGCTCCTTTGATATTTTATCATTCGAATATACAACGAGATAAGTGAGAACCGCTCGAGTTCCAAGTAATTCTTTGGATTTTGACAGTGTTACTAGGTTCCTTTTAACGGGGCTCTCACATGTAGCATGCGTCTAGTTTTTGTGATGTCAAAGATTTGAAGATGCTGTATTTCACATGTATGGATCTTCCAGGCTCGGGGTGTTGTGTCGAGAGTACTTGATAAACGGATGCGCACCCGACAGCTGATTGGGAAGGTGTGACATACACTCTCTTTCTGTATACTTGTTGGCACGTTGTTGTGAGCTCGCTAAGAATGATTGTTGTTGTGTGTGTGTGTGTGTGTGCGTGTGTGTGTGTGTGTGTGTGTGTGTGTGTGTGTGTGTGTGTGTGTGTGTGTGTGTGTGTGTGTGTGTGTGTGTGTGTGTGTGTGTGTGTGTGTGTGTGTGTGTGTGTGTGTGTGTGTGTGTGTGTGTGTGTGTGTGTGTGTGTGTGTGTGTGTGTGTGTGTGTGTGTGTGTGTGTGTGTGTGTGTGTGTGTGTGTGTGTGTGTGTGTGTGTGTGTGTGTGTGTGTGCGTGTGTGCGTGTGTATGTATGTGTGTATGTGTGTGTGTGTGTGTGTGTGGATGTGTGGGTTTGTAAGTGTGTGTATGTGTGTGTATGTGTGTGTGTGTGTGTGTTTGCGTGTGTGCGCATGTGTGAGTGTGTGTGTGTGTTTGTGTGAGTTTGTATGTGTGTGCAGGTGTGTATGTGTGTTTGCGTGAGTATGGGTACAGGTATCCGTGTTCATGTCCGTACGTATGTGTGTGTGCGTGCGTGTGTGGTGTGTGTGTGTGTGTGTGGGGGGGGGGGGGGGGGTGGTATCGAATGAAGTAGGGTATTGATGTCACAACCTGTCACTGCTAAAGTATGGATTGTCACGTAATGCAAACACACAGTCCACCACTTATCGTATGCCCACCATCTTTTCTACATCTGGAACATAATAATGTTATACAAACACCCAGTCCACCACTTATCGTATATCTACCATCTTTTCTACATCTGGAACCTTGATGGGTTGGCCATTATTTGCTTTATATTGGACTTGCAAAATCAAGTAGGAAACATGCTAAAGTCTCCACTTGTTTGAAAAATATAATTCAGACCTATATTTTGTTAGTGCTAGAATGGGAATAAAACCACGATGGGCACTAAACGGGATCGATCAGTGTAGTGTGCCAAAGATAAAGAAGAGAAAAGTATTTGAAAGTAACTGATAAGCTTTTCAATTCTAATGTCAATATTTTGAAAGTACGCATACATTTTGACAGGAAACTTGCGGGTATAAAAACAATTAATAGTTTAGTTACTAATTCTTTTATATTGAATGTCCATATTGCGCACAAAAAGGGCACTATACGGAACCGAGCAGTGTGGCATATTTGGGGAAATGAATATACTTTGCAGATACATGATAAGCATTTCGTAATCATTTCAAGATCGTGAAAGTACACATGATTTGGAGGGGAAATCTACAGGTATAACAAAAATATTATTATTATTGTTTATTATTTTATTTAGATGTTGAATATCCATACTGCGCACAGAACTGGATAGGCACTAAACGGAACTAAGCAGTGTGCCAAAATTAAGGAAAATAATGTATTTTCAGGGTAAATGATAAACATTTCCACAATCATATCAAGATTGTGAAAGTATTTATACAATTTAGAGAGGAAACATGCAGGTATAAAAACAAATTATTAGTGTTTCTATATTTTAGTTATTGATCATTGGAAAATTCAGAAGAAAAAAGATTATCTTAACGACACAGCTTACAGTCTGTAGGAAACGTTGGTGGTGAAAAAAATGAATGAAAGATTTTACAACAAAGTGATTTCTCTTTCTCAACTAAGGTTTTACTCCTGATTTAAACGAACACATCTGTTTTCCTGTTACGCATGATCCTATCTCTAAGTTTGTGTTTACTTCCAGTAACTTCGAATAAGAAAAATCCTTAAGCATCATATATTTAAATACTAATCCGCGCATTCGTTTTCAACATTATATCGAAGTAATTTTTTATTTTGATAAGAAAGCGATTTCTCTTTCTCAACTAATGTGTAACAGCAGTTCTTTGAGGACACACCTATACGATCCCGCGGGCATGATCTTTTCTTAGGTTTTACTTCCAATAATTCTAATTCTTACCCATAATATTTAAGGAACCGAAACAGGCAATTTATTAAATACATTTGGTATCAAAATAAAAATAATTTAGTTAGAAACGTGATTTCCCTTTCTCAATAATTGGTCTAAACGAACACATCTGTCTTCCTGTGAACATGATCTTATCTTAAAGTTTGAACTTTCAGTCAGTTGAATCGTTGCCCTCAATATCTAAGAGACGGAAGCAGGAATTTTGTTATATATCTTATACAAATTCAATATTTAGTATGATATGAAAGCGATAATCTTTCTCAACTAAGGTGTAACAACTGATCTAAAAGGAAACACGTGCGATCCTCCATGTGAGCATGATCTCATCTTAAGCCCGGCGCAGACAGAGCCGACTCGACCCGATCCGACTGGTTTTCAGTCAGGCTAGAGTCAGTTTCGCTCAGTCGGAGCCGATCCAACATGTTGAATCGGCCTCGAATGACCTCCGACTGGCACTTGACAGGAAAAACCGGAGTCCTGAGGCAGCGCATACTGAGATAATCAGGCTAAAAACCAGTCGGATCGGGTCGAGTCGGCTCTGTCTGCGCCGGGCATAAGTTTTACTTCCAAAAAGAACCATCCTTAACCATTTTAAAACTTAATCAGTGAATTTTGTTTCAATATTATATCAAAGTTTTTTGTTTTTTTTGGATAAGAAAGCGATTTCTCTTTCGCGACTAAGATGTAAATAGCAACTTATTTAAACGGACACACCTGCGATCCTGTGAGCGTGATCTTATCTTAGTTTGAATTTCCAATAAGACATATCGTTGACTCTTTATACTAAATAATAGAATCAGAAATTAATTTATGTATTTTATATCGAAATCAATTTCATTCAAATAAGAAAGCGATGTCTCTTTCTAAACTAAGGTGTTAGCAACTAATCTAAACGGACAAACCTGCCATCCTATGCTAATGATTTTATCTTGGTTTCAACTTCCAATAAGATAAATCCTTAACTTATTAGTTTACAACAGAAGCAGGAAAATAGTGTATGTACTTCATATCAAAGACAATTTCAGTATGATAACATATGGATAACTCTTCCTCAACTATATAAAGTCTATTTCAACCATTTTAACGAGACACACTCGTTTAGTTCATATTACTATGAAAGTTCATCTGTATTGGTAGTTAATATGAAATCTATTTTAAACTTTTGATCACAATACAAATATTTACCTCCGAAATTTTCGGCTGTCATCGCTGACGAAGGCTGTAGATGACAGCCCAAAATTTCGGAGGTAAATATTTGTATTGTGATCAAAAGTTTAAAATAGATTTCGTTTAGTTCAGTTTTAATTTCATAGCAGTTAACTCCTTATAACATTTTTAAGGAGATGAAACAGGGAATGTTTATACTTGTACATGTATATGAAGAGCTTATAGTTCCAAAAGGCGGTAATTCCACTTTCCATTAAAAAATAGTTAACAATATCAGTACATTGATAAGTCTTGTTGATATCTATAGAAATCATAATTTTAGGACCAATTATACACAATCAAAATAAGAAACGTTCCATTTTCAAATTCCCATATAGGGCATGCCTACAAAGCTGGAGAAAGAAACCCTTTTTTCTCCAAAGTTAAAGGGACTTAGTAACATTGTCCAAATCCTCAAAATAAAATTTTAATTCTAGTGGTTCCTTTATACCTTGTTGTATTCGTATTAACAATAAAATCATGGGACAGCTTTCGGTTTTTTCAAATTTCCCTTTCATTACAAAGATATGTATGATTGAAGTATTCAGATAAGAAAATCTCCGGGCGAGATTTTCATCCCTGTACAAAGTGAATGCAGTGAGTTGGTGAATATCACCCAATATCACTTTGCATTTTCGCTCATTACTTGGCCATACATTGTCCATTTGACTTGAAATTTTCACACAATACCCTGTGGACATATGAGATAACAACAATATACATTGCATCAACCATTCATCAGTTTTTGCACATCTCAACAAAGTTACTAGATCCCTTTAAGAGAAGTGGACTTGGCGCATTTTGGAATCAAGCTCTTTATAATATGTTGACATAAAAGTCAATTTTAAAAGCGATTTCTCTTTCTAAACCAAAGTGTAATAACTGATTTAAACGGACACACATGCCACCCTGTGATCATGATTTTATCTTCGTTTGAATAACCCAAATATCCTGAAATCTTATTTGTTAATAAATAATCAGAAATCGGCTTTATGTATTTTCATATAAAAATCAATTTTATTCAAATAATAAAGCGATGTCTCTTTCTAAACTAAGGTGAAGCAACTACTGTATGCGGACACACCTGGGATCCAGCATTTAACATGATCTTAATCCTAGTTTAAACTTTTAACAAGTTTAACACGATCCCAACCCATAATATTTAAGGAACCGAAGCGGGGAGCTGTCAAACTCGATTTTAGTATGATGAAACTTTGTGTTTATCGATTTCTTACTAAGATGCCTATCAGTCATTTTGTGCGGATACAAATGTGATCCGGTTGTGAGCATGAATTGTTATCTTAGTTTTAATTTCCAATACGATGCACCCTTTCTCACATACTATTTAATTAACAGAAGCAGTGAATCTAGTTTGTATATTTTATTATGTTTGAATTCATTTGTTATATCAAAGTACATTTTATAGTATTACAACCAAAATTCTATATCTCAACTATAAAGGTGTATGAAACTATTTATGCCAATACACGTGTTTTCCTGTATTATCTTATCTTAGTTTTAACTTCATATATACAGATCAATCATTACCCAATATAATTTTGATACTGAAATAGGAATTGAATGTTTAGTTCTATAATATACGGAAAGCGTGATACGAAAGCGACTTCTTGTTCTCCTATGTGAATCGACTATTTTAAGCCGACAGACCGTCCTGTGATCCGGCTGCAGTAAGCATAATATAACATTGTCTAAATTCATTTTTTTTTAAACGTCGTTTGAAATCTAGTGGTTCTCTCATACCTTGTTGTTTTGTTGTAGAGATTAGAAGCATGCAACATGTTTTTTTTCTTCGAATTTCCCTTTCAAAAAAGATATTTACGATTGAAGTGTTCGGATTTTTAACTATCCACTGGATAGTCATAGCTTTGTACAGTCACTGCAGTGAGTAAGAAAATATCACTTTGCATTTTCGCTCATTACTCGGCCATATAACATCCATTTCACGTGATATTTTCACACAATATACTGAGGACATATAAGATCACGCAACTACATATTATGCCAACCGTTCATCACTTTCTGCACAATCATGTTAAAAAGGTTACTTGATCCCTTTAAAGGGACTTAGTAACATTGTCCAAATCCTCAAAATCCAATTGGAATTCTGGCGGTTCCCTCATACCTTGATGTTTTCGTATTAACAGTAAGAGCACGGGACAGGGTTCGGTTTTTCACATTTCCCTTTCGTTAAAAAGATATTTACGATTGAAGTGTTCAGATGTTAAATTATCCACTGGATCGTCCAAACCATGTACAAAGTGAGTGCAATGAGTTAGTGAATGTCACTTTGCATTTGTGCTCATTACTCGGCCATTTAACATCCATTTAACTTGAAATTTTCACACAACACACAGTGGACATCATAAAACAACAATATACATTGTATCAACCACTCATCACTTTTTGCACATGTCAACAAAGTTAATAGATCCCTTTAACATTATAATAAACATGATAAGATAATTCATTAGCCCAAGGCGTAAAGAGCATAAGTGAATGTGTTTCATATTTATTATCAAAGTCAGTTTTGTTATAATATGAAAGCGATCTATAAACAATTTTACGCGACACACATGTGACCCGGTTGTGAACATGATCTTATCTCTGCTTTCATTTCCAATAAGCATGATAAGATAAATCCTTACGCCATTAGTTTAAGAATCTCAAGCAGGGAATTTGTTTTTGTTTCATGTCATAATCAAACTTAAACTTAAACCCTATATTACAACAATATTACCGATTGAAGTGCTCGGATTTTGAACTATCCACTGGATAGTCAAAGCTGTGTTCATTTAGTGCAGTGAGTAAGCAAATATGCATTTTCGCAAATGTTTCGCAAAATATATAGCAATGTGTTTTGTTTTTCTCTAATCTATTGGAATTTCAAAAGAAAGAATCTGCTCTACACATAACATTAATTTGTGAATATAATTGTCCCTATGTTACGATGAGTTATTCCATCCATTTTTTTTCTCGTTGTTTTCAGGGGAATCCAAGATTGTCAAATGCCAATCAATTCAGATAATGCAATTCTTTTCAAGAGTACGTTCAATCCACTTTAAATCCATTTTCTTGTCCCAAAGGTAGAACCAGATAGAACAGATCTGCAGAAAAGGGATAATTCAAGTGCCTGTCGTGTTTATATTTGCAGTGCTCTTCTTCGTTCCTCTGTGTTCTGACTTTGACACTATTGGTCTTGTTCTGTTCTCTCGAGTCGAATGCAAATAAAATGGCGTCACTTTGCCCAGTACTTGTCCTGAGTATATTGGGAAACAAAACCAATAATGGCGTAGCAAGCGTCAAGCAAGAAACTGGGGAGGGGGGTGTTTCACGACGATTCTAAGTTGTACAATAACTCAAAGTTGGACCTAACTATTATGCAAATAACTATAAAAGCAAACAATAACAAGTCTTTGAAACTTCCAACAAAAATCAATTACTTCACGGCTCCTTGATAATAGCAAATATTACTGATTTCAATCAAAATGAATGCCTTTCAAAAGAAGTGTTCCAACAATTTTACAAAGAACTAAAACGGCTTTCCGTATAAGTTAGGTCCAACTTAGAGCCTTTGAATCTTTGTGAAACACCCCCCCCCCCCCCCCCCACCACCCCCGGGACCCAGACACGGACGCGGGGGAAATTGGGAGGCAATGATTGCCATGCGGGCATCGCTGGCAATAAAAGCATAAGGGAAAACCCTTTTTAAGAAATAAGGAATACATTAATTCAAGGAGTGTCTCCAATAATTTGTGTGCCCCCGAATCAGCCCGACGACGCTATAAAGCCACAAGACAATTTGAAAAACGTTTTTTTTAATTAAATTTTTAAATGTGTTTTTAGCTTATAAAGGAGGGAGGGAAGATGTGGGGATGGGGCAGTAATTAAGAGGGACAAGGAATCCACACATGGGGTAATTGCACCCCCCCCCCCCCACCTTCCCCTTATTCAAGCTACCACCTCGCCTCTATTGAAAAAAAAAACTGATAAATTACGTAAGAAAGCCCCCCTCCTCCACCCTCCCCCATTATTTACTATCTTGTTGGCCCGTCGATCAAGAGACTCAAGACTTTTCATTGAGTAGACCAAAAAGAAATCTCTATTTTCATAATAGAATGGATGCAAGGGGGAGCAAATGAAGTAGCAGGGCAAGTTTAGACCTACGCAAATCAATAGTTGAAGTGTTCATCGCGCTTGCTCGTGAATTCTGTTATTCACGCGAATTATAATTATAATAGCGTTGAAATAATTGTCTTGTTTAACGTCTATTTAAGCAACAGATCAATATCAGAGTGTAAATTGATTACGTTTACAGTTACCGCAAGTATGTTGTTTTGTACTTGATTGACATCTGTTGATTATAATAGCGAATTTATAGCGTTAGAAAATGTAAAACATTAGAATAATAATAGAAATTACAATAAAAGTGTAGATAACAGTATGATATTGAAAATTCCTGATTTGTAATGTACAATCATAATATATCCTCTTTTTTGTTGTTGTTGATACAATAATTCAATTCATTTCATGAGATTCAAAGACGACTTGTTAGATACATGTGTAGGTTTGATGGCATCTGATTATACGAGCATCAACAAAGCTTTTGAGACCAACCTCCATTAGGGGCACTTCGTAGCTCAGTGGTCAGGCGTCGATCCAGGCACATGAAGGTCTTGGGTTCGAGTCCAGCTTGAGCCTTGACCAATCTTTGTATATTTATGATCAGATGGTGTGTGTTGCACTCTACATGCTCTATGGCGCATTCTTTTATGGGTCATTGACCTATATTGTCTATACTTTGAATTGGCAAAAATTGGTTATAGAGATGTAGAATATACCGACAGGTATAGTAGATATCAATTCGATTTGGTTGTTCTTTCGCTTGGCTTTATATAATAACAGTTTGTCGTACTTACTTATCTTCATGTACTTTTTTAAAAATAAAAGTGGTAGCTATTTGGTGATGTGCACTATTCGCTGGTAGTTTTGAACTCGATTTTATTGGCTATTTCCCTTGCCGTAAATATAGAATTCGTTTACTTGTACTTTTATTTCTGTTTTTCTTTTTATATCTGGAGCAAAAATTTAGTTTCGGAATAGAGAGCCCAGTACATGAAGCATCTAGCACTGGGTCCACACCTGAGGATATGTTTTGGGCTCAGCCACGTGTGAATAAGTGTATGCATGTTTGCATGTTCAGATCTTTGATTGTATTTGTTTTTGTTTATTTGTTTGTTTATTTAGTTGTCGTTTGTTTTTGTTCTTTCTTGTATTCGGTTTTTTGTTCTTGTTTGTTTAGAGGATGTAATATATATTACAAGCATTCGATCATAAACTGATTATTATAACTGATTTAACAAAAATGTGGCCTACCAACCTTCGGATAAATTTTCACCTGAGCAAATACCGTTTAACTTGTGTCGAATCCGTCTCTCGAGATATAACCGAGTTTAGTGTCCACACTGCACATTAAACTTATAGTAGATTATTGTACCTGTGCATATCAAATAACCACGTTTGGACTGAATTGAACTGAATACATGAAAACTGGGATTCAAACTCATTTTTTTCTTCTCATTTTGATATAGAGAAAGTGATAGACTTAACGATGTGTATTATATTACCAGTTTGTTGTCAGTTATAATCTTGTATCGATTTAATCTATAACCGGGATAATCGAGGTCAGTGTGAACGCTCTACAGGTATACATGGGCGTACGTGTGCACAATATCCAATGACCACGATTGGATGGAATTGAATTGAACGCTCTCGGTTTCGTTTCGATTATGGCAACCGACACCGTCGATCTCCCACCTCGATCGTATCCTTATGATGATGTGCCGTGATAGAATTGGCAAGGCCACAAATCATGACCGTATAATCTTGTATGCATTGGAAGTGGTCTTGAAGGGATCTATATAGTAGCTTTGTTGACATGTGCACAAGGCGATGAATGGTTCATTTCACATACATCTGTCATTATGTTATCGTACAACAAAATATATAGAAGAAATTTGAAAAATACACAAGATCACCTTTAAAGGGATCTATAGTAACTTTGTTGACTCGTGCAAACATTGACGAATGGTTGATAAAATGCGTATTATTGTGATCTGAATTATGTCCACCGATTATCATGTGTAAAACAAAAAAATCAGGTTAAATTCAGGTCAAAAGCATTCATGACTTGTATCACTGTCATATAAGATGACAGCTTGCTGCGTCGCCACGGTCCGCCCTAGCTATGACTGCTATGATAGCTATGATCGCAACTATACTGACCTTTTGATTGGTCCATGGACCCTATAGTATAGGATCCATGATTGGTCCAAAGTCGATGCTCCCATATATACCGTACCAACTTCTTCTTAGCCTTTACTTCACTGCAGCTGGCTTGCTTGTAGTTGTAATTGATTTAGCATGATACTGATAGTTTGCCATTTTTGTGTGTACCAATGACCTTCCTCTTTGATTGGCTCGAGCAGACAAAGTTAATGCTGACATTCCGGCCAATTTCTCATGTTTCTGTAAATCTCTCGCAATACATATGCTACAATTCTGAATCTTTGGTTCTATATGATTTATTATTATTCTGTTTTAAGCTAGGTTTGCTAGTAGACTGATCGTGATGACATTCTTTGTGTGCTGACAATTTAGCATGAAGGTTTCCATATTTGTTGCGTACCCATGACCTCTTGATTGACTCAAGCGGTCAAAGTTAATGCTGACATTCCAGGTTTCCACTGAGATTTCTCAGGTTTCTGTAAACCTCTGTTCGGATCTATTATACAGTTCTGATATGGATGTGCTAGTATTAGTAAACTGATCGTAATACAATTGGTTAAAGGGATAGTTGAGTTTTGGTATAGAGGGCGCTACACAAAATATTTTGTTTGTGAGATAATGAAAAACCGAGTGTCAAATTTGAAAGAACATACAATTTTAATGACAGAATAAACTTTATTTGATCAAAATCGGTTCAGAAATGGCTGAAATATCCATAAACATAACCATTTGTAATAATTGTGGGGCTTTTTAAATGCTTCCTCTTTCCAAAAATGTACAAAAGAGGTTTTTCAATAGTTGTTGGTTATCTCTCTAACTAATTTCAACAAAACATCACATACACAATATTTTATTTTGTATGGTTGAAACCGATGAGTGCTTAGAGAGCGCCCTCTTGAGTTTTAACGGCTATTTTGGCTTTTTACTTACCGGTAGTAATTTATAATTTTGTATTCGTTTCGAGCTATAGTTATTAGTTACCCACGCCGATGAAATCGGCAGGGGGTTATGTAAAGGGTTCCGTATGTTTGTTTGTTTGTTTGTTTTTTTTTTTGTTTGTTTGTGTACAAGATAACTAGAGAACGGGTGAACGGATTTGCACCAAATTTTCAGGGAATGTTTGGATAGTGACATGGAAGAATCGATTAGATTTTGGTGATGATTGGTTGACCCCTGCAAATTCTGTGGAACCTTGAAGTTTGAGTATGTATTTAATTAGGCATCGTCATTCGGCGTTACATGGCGTGCGCGCATGGGCCATATTTTTGTACACGTAGTTTGCGCGATGTTTGGCTGTGGGCAATGCAACTTCGCTATTGCAAGGGTGGAGGGATATACTATTTTTCCAAATGTAATGCGGTCAAACAGCTGATTGAACCACGTAATATGCATGTGAAGTATACACAAGAGATGCTTGCGATGATTATAGATCCGGTTCGTGTTTTGAATCGAGAAACTCGACCAATTTCAACCTCCACGTAAGTCATTTTTTGCCGCATTTTCGCAGTGAACTTTGTTGAAATCTCAAATTTTCGAGCAATCGGAAGTAGGGTGCACTTTGGAAACTTACATTTTTGGATGATTCAGGTGTTTTTATTGTCAATAATTTTGTACACTGCCTCGCCATGGGGCTGCCGCGCCGCAAGCAAGCGGCCTACACCCTGGCCTAGGCATTTTCACCAAATCGTGCCTAAAACGCGCTGGTTAGCCTGCGGTAAGCAAAACAGGGTTGAGGCCGACGAAGGGGTAGAACAGGGCTAATGGGAGGCGTGGGTATGCTGACTTTGTCGGCCTTCTAGTTTGTAATGTAATGGTACAGGTTTTGGTTACTAAAATTCAGTTTGACCAAATTACTGTACTCTCTTTACCAGAACTCAACTATCCCTTTAAGTTAGCATGACACAAAGTTTGCTTCCAACTCTTGTTGTTTGCCATAACCTCAAGATGGGCTCATGCAGTCAAAGATAACGCTCCTATATATTATTATCAGTCTCATGTTTCTGTTCTATTCGAATTATGTGTTTAATACTGTCCTTTTATTACATGACATTGTACTTGTCCTTGGCACTAGGGGGTATTGAGCTGTTCGAACAATGTTCACGTCCTTCTGAACTGCGGTGTATAATAATAGTATGCACTATTTATATAGCGCCTATCACGATTGATAATCATCTCTAAGCGCTTTACAATTATATTATTACCCGGTCATAGGATACAATGCAAACCAGCACACATTGTGTGCACCATTTCCACTCCCTGGGGAGTATTCCTTCCAAGCGCTCAGTGGGCTCAAGAAGATCGTTCACATAAAGGCTCTCACCTCCTACCGGTCCCCATTTATACACCTGGGTAGAGAGCAGCAATAGTGGATAAATTGTCTTGCTGAAGGACAAACGCCGTGGGCAGGGTTCGAACTCGGGATATCATGATCGGAAGCGCGCGCTCTACCAATCTTGCCACACGACATCCACATATCCACATCCACACATCCACGTATATGCTTGCGATTATTTAAACTTAAACGATTATTTATAATAGGCATGGCGTGGCCACTTGATTCGCTGATTAAGTCAGCACTCTCACAGTGCATGTCCCCAGCATCTGATAAGTGAATTGTTTAATATTTTGTTTTCTCCTAGCTGACGATCGTCATTTTGAGTGAGTTGTATAATTATATACCCAGACTTTTAGAAACAGTAAGAGTTTATGAAGTTTTTAGAGGGTATCATCGTGTATACAATAATACACTCAAACAGCAACAGCACAATGTATAGACAACGAAAAAAAAACACACAAATAATAGGCAAAAAAAACCAAGCAAACAAGGGCAAACAAATAAACAAACATAGACAAGAAAACAAACAAACAAACGTACTAGACAAACCTACTTTATCGCGTACACACCACTGCACACAACTATTGTTCACAGTTCCTTTTTATATGAAGACAAAGATGATTATCCCGTTTAATATCCTGTTTTATTATTTCATTTTAGTCGAATCTTTGTATAAAAGACGTCAGCGATATTTGTCATTTCGCTTCATTTTTTAAGAATTAATTTTCAAAGGATCTGTCAAGGGGTTAGCCCATCATTATTAACCCCCCTTTTCATCGTGAAATTGAGACCACAAAAGCCAGTTCCGCCCTTTTGACAAAAGTGGAATAATCCGCTTATTATAACCATTCTTGTACATCTCAAAATGAAGAGCTTAATGCCAAAAGGCGCTAAATCCACTTTTCAACTTTCGAGAAAAACAGGTTTCTTTGCCCAGCTTTGTATACACATGCCTATATGAATATGAAAATTGAACGTTCCAAATTTTGATTTTTATTGTGTAATTTGTCCAAAAATTTGGATTTCTAGATAGCTACGTAGCTTATTAATGTACTCATATCGTTACCTCAATTTGTATGGAAAGCGGATTTAGCGCCTTTTGGAACTGTGCGGAATTTCGCTTTTATGAAAATGTTTTTATCCCACATGCGCCGATCCCATTATTTCGCGTCATGGCACTAAACCCCCATTATATTATATTATTTTAGACTTTAATAATGAATATTGGTCTTGACTTCGGTTGAACTCATTGGATTTCAGTCTTATTTCGCAATATTTTGTTTGTCCCCGGAAATCCGATATCGCCGGTCTGTCTCTCGCCATATTTATTGTCTCCCATTCTGTTTTATTCACAACTTAACAAAAAAAGAAAGAAAAGAAAGAAAAAAGAAGAAGACAAATGTGGGATTCACCGCGGCTCTATTCTGTTTGATTTTTGGAACGAAATATTATTATCAAATGATGGATCGGCGCTCTTTCCGCTTATATAGCCACCGATAATACACGTTATGTAGACATAGTCAAAGCAAACAGTGTGGGATGCAATACCGAGAATGCGTTGTCATTATGCTACACGTGTAATAAGTGTGGCGGCATAATACGTATAGCACGCCTTGCTGCATGTATTATACTGATGGTATGTTGTTTTCTGAATTGAATAAATAAATACCATACCTACAATATATGTTGTAATTTACATGTCCGTAATTCTGAGAATACACTCATCATCGTCATGTCATGTTAGAGTAAACTCATAAACTTTGTCAAATTCAAACGATAACAGAATAATTAAACGGGTTTGACTGTTCAAAATGTCTCCCTATTTATATACATGTATAATAATAGATAGTTTTACCATTTTGAAAAGCGTTCCGGAATGCTTTTCAATTGTAGTCGAACGAATCCGAATTTGGATACTTCGCGCTTACTATCAAGGATGAATAATCTAACATAAATTTTCACTTTTTTTCCACGATGTAAGCATTGTTCCTTTTCTATGAACATAATATCATTCAGAAGAATCTTACAATGATATTTGTGTATATATATGATTGGAGTCTCAAATATCACTTTTGAAAAAATATTATAGGTTAATGGATCACTAACGTGTTAGGATAGTCATAACACGAATTGCTTGATTTAATCCTGCAACTCATAAAAAGATGGACTCATGCATTATTTATAATACTAACAAATATCAACATGATTGTTGTTGGATCCTGTATACATTTCAATGACAATTCATTTATAGTATAAAGAAAATGAGAATAAAATACTTTACTAAAAACACATCCTAATTATGAAAAAAAAAACATAACTTTCATCATGAACCTCATATACGACTTATAATTATTTCAAAATGTTATCCATTAACACTAGGTAAAATGCGCGCCTTTTTAAAACCATATTCAAACAGAGAGATTAATAATACATCACTTATATTTCCAAAAGCATAAAGGTACACATGATTCCGATAATATATTGATAAATTTATATATACATTACACATTATACAAACATGTAAACTTGTTGTATTAACATATGTTATCAATTTATTATTTCCTCTAAGTGGAGCATAATAATTGTATGAGTCCAAAGTTTGATTTTTGATGAATTATTAAAGTGATCCATTAACATTACATGTTTCCCAAATGTAATATTTGAGATTTCAATCATTATACCAATTATTTCATTGTAAGATTCCTTAGAATAATATGTGAGATTGTCATAGAAAAAGAATGATGTTTACCTAGTAAAAACAGAAAGAAAACAAAAATCTGTGTTTGATATTATCCCGATCGTTCGCATAAAGTATCCGAACTATAGACTATGGATACTGGATACTCTTGACTACGGTAGATTCAAGCGTCTATATATATCGCTTTCAAATTCAATCTTAAATATCTCTATAATTAGGGAGACATTTGACAAATCAAAACCCATTTAATTATTTTGATACCAATAGCAAAACAATAAGGTGAATTAAGTTTAATAGATCCATTCCATATATGAATAATGATTTAATAGTTATATAGCTTTAATTGTGATTACCGCGAATATAGGCTAATGTGCGAAGATCAAGTAGTTAATGTGTGTATGATTAGATGATAACAATTCCAGGTTCAGCATATAGGTCTAATTTTCATTATTAATAGATCTAGAGTTATGAATTTCGCAATATGTCCGGTCCTGAAATAAGTTTAATAAAAAATGGCACACAATTAAAATGAATGATATGATATATACTGTATAAGTGCAATTGAGCCTTAATATACTATGCAAAGATCAAGTAGTTTATATGAGTTTATGATTAGATGCTTAAAATTCCAGGTTTGGCATTAATAGGTCTAAATTTCGCAATTTATAGCTACTGGTGCAACAATTATAATCGAAAGAACTGATATGTGTTGTTGTTGTTTTTTCTCGAGAGAACCGTCATTTTATAATGAATATGTATATACAATATATATTCCAAATTCACTTTTTATTACACAGTCATAAAGACTGTTATTACAAAGTAAATGAACGTATATATACATATTTAAATGATATACTTGAAAATAGGCAGAAGGAATTATTCAAGCAGCGAAAATATAACAATTTTAGTTGATGTTTATAACAAAGCAATACGGCTTTTAATATTGTATGCATAATGTTCGGTTCAAAGCACATGGAATAATTAGTACTCTGCAGATAACACATAATTTATACTCAAGATTATGTATACATATACTTCAATATAATTATTATGAATAGTTATCATCCTTCATACAATAATAACCATGGTGATGTGTCGCAACTTTATCAGAAATCAGCTGATTGAAGTTTGCACCGGTGGAATGATAATCATGCATAAAATGAGTTTATGTTTACAATACTTGATATTTCGATGCGCTTGGGGAAGTTGGAACTATTTTTATACTTTATCAAACATTCTTTAGATTCCACTTTTTCAGTTATAACGTGCTCCATGTTAAATCGAAAGCGCGCTGTACCTTATATTTTAATAGATCACTTGAACGAAGATTAACTTATCTTTTGTGCTAACATTCTTATCCGCCGAATTTATCACACAGCTAATAGTACAAATGTACAATATACAATTCATGTATAACGCTAAATAAATAGGAAAATATGTCGGTATATTGCCAAAGAGAACGTGCGTACAAAATAGTAAATAAGATTTTGGGTTCGGAGTTTTTACATGCATTTATCGGTCATTGTAATAATCATTTTGTATTTTGTATCTTTCTTTGGTGATGTAGTTCCAATCCATGTCAGAGGTGAACAGAAGGGCAGAAAAATGAATGGATGAGTAAAGAAATGGATGGATGAATAAGAAAGGGAGTGAAAAATAAATGGATTATGAATGAATGTGTTAGGGGTGACTGATTGGATGGAGAAAAACAATTATGGATAAATAAATGAATTATTTAATGAGTGAATGGATGAATGGATTGATTGATGGATGAATGGATGGATGGATGGATGGATGGATGGATGGATGGATGGATGGATGGATGGATGGATGGATGGATGGATGGATGGATGGATGGATGGATGGATGGATGGATGGATGGATGGATGGATGGATGGATGGATGGATGAAAGAATGAATGAATGAATGAATGAATAAATAAATGACTGAATGAATTGATGGATGGATGGATGGATAGATGGATGGATGGATGGATGGATGGATGGATGGATGGATGGATGGATGGATGGATGGATGGATGGATGGATGAATGAATGAATGAATGAATTGCTAAGTAAGTAAGTAAGTATGCAAGTAAGGTAGATAATTGATTAATTACATACTTAATGAATTTATGAATTTATTTATTTGAGAGCGAACGAACGAATAAATGAGTGAATGATTATGAACAAGTACAATATTATAAATAAATCGATTAAATAGAAAAGAATGTATTAATGAATGGTGCTCGGGTGTGACGTTTGTATTTAGTGAAAATTGTTTTCTTTCTTCCGCTTTGATGTGGTTTATGGGTCGTAATGTTTTGTTTTCATTTTTCCAAAGCGAGTGGCGGCATTAACGCAGGTGGCTATGCGGAATCATGCATGCGAAGACAAATTTATCATGTTTGCTTTGCTGGTTGAAAGACACCATAAAAATAAGGGGTTCGGTACAATTGCTCACTGTAATAAATATTTGCTTTTGTAAATATTGTAAATTTCAACGTCTATCCAACTTAGAACAATATCATCGTATTGCCCCGTGTTCACACACAAATTTTTCAGCCCTTAATCATGACTAAAGAATCAGCAGCTGACTATAGAATCAGCTTCTCATTAAAAATTCCTATGGCAAGCCCTTTGTGTAAAAACTAGATAAACTATGTTTTTCTCAGATACACTCAGTTTTTCTCAGATATACTCAGTTAATCTCCAGATAAACACAGTTTATCAGAAAACTCAGTTTATCAGTTGATAAACTGAGTTCATCAGTTGATAAACTGAGTTTGTCTGATAATGTGTTTATATGGCAAGCCCTTTGCGTAACAACTAGATAAACCCTGTTTTTCTCAGATAAACTCAGTTTATCACCAGATAGACAGAGTCTATCAACTGATAAACTGAGTTTTTCTGATAAACTGTGTTTATCTGGAGATAAACTGAGTTTATCTGAGAAAAACTGAGTTTATCTGAGAAAACAGAGTGTATCTAGTTTTTACACAAAGGGCTTGCCATTAGTCATGATTCTTTAGTCATGATTAAAGGGATGAAAATTTGTTGTTTGTGAACACGCTGTTGGATGTGTACATTTTACTGTCTAGTTTTCATAATTTTATGAGAACCCCCCCCCCCCCTTTTTCACGTGGAAACTATTCTAAAAATTATTATAATGTATGTTTGTTTTGCATCCAATTTCGATGTATACTGGTGTTTATTAGATTACTATAGCTATGCAATACTTAAAACAAATTGCAATCATAGAATTTAATTGGGCAATCTTGGATTTTGATTGTCAACTTGCATCAAGTGGTTTCGGAACTTCGTCTTTATTATGTGGATTGTGAAATGTTTGTTCATGTTGAGGAATGTTTGCTCGTCGCGTTCTGTTCAGAGAAATTCCACCACTCGAGTACAAGCATATATTCACAAGCTAAAGTGACGTCACGAGTGTAAATTGCAAAGTGGGTCAACCATTGATGGTTAGTCAATTGTAAATATCTCGCATATTTTAGCAAGAATGTACATGTACATACATATAAATTTAGACACTACATTCACCGCCAGTGGCGTAGCGTTGTATTATTGGGAACAATAATATATCGATAATTGGGACACATTAATTATTGGGGGCACACTCTTATGCATTTCTCAATTTTCACAAAACTGTTACCCTTTTGTGTGTATTGTTTTAATTACGTTCGCCAGTGGGTGGACGCTATTTGTGCCATCTCATTGTGAGTTATAGTTAAACGGGAGAATGTCATAAAACTAAGGTGTAAAATGTGTTTAAAAAAAAAAAAAAATAGTGCATTGAACCAGGGCGAATCTTGATAAGTTATTATAGTCGATCAGCCCTTACCGAACCCGTATAACCTACTATGGTAAAAACATGAACCTACGGTTATAACAAATACGTAATACTGATCAAGTGCGTAATATGACCTTCTATACATAAGGGTCATTGAACCAGCCATAGAGTAACTATAATATAAGTGACCAGCAACTCTAACAAAAACAACACCAACATTAACTTAAACGAAAATAAACAAATATAAATGCTTATCATATCGATGTGGGGATTAAAAACCTGTTAAGCTCTCAATCTAATCCTGATGAAGGTCATTACTACAGTGTATTTAGAAAATCAGGTTACCTTTCTAATCAGCTGATCTGTGTGCGTATTTTGGGCTGAGGTCCAACATCAGCACACGCGCCAGTCGTATGCCACCACTACAGCAACTTACCCCCTCCACCCCCTCCCCCCCCCCCCCCACATCCCCACCCGTGATGCCCGCATCCCTATCTCAACCCTAAATGTCAAGACGATGATGTACAATTGTATACATTGTAACATGATAATAAGTCATCGAACCTCCAAACTGCTGTTATCAAGGCACTGATCGTTACGAGGGCTAATGTCACCATGACTGCCCACTGCCCCCCCCCCCCCCCGCATTGCCATGAACCAACAGGTATCAATTTGTATTAATCAATATTGTATATTATTTACTTATTTCGAGTTTTATTCAAAAAACAAAACAAAAAACAAAACAGCAGTATGTCATGGCAGTCAGCACACCGAGTAGATGCGATGTAGATTTGCATACCCTAAAACTGACTACAAATACAAGTATATTCGACTTTTTAAATAAAGTGTTATAGTGACCGTTCATGATTTTAAAGATTAAAATTACTTAATTTATACAAATTTGGCACGATATAACTCCCTGAATTCAAAGAAAGTCTGATCTATTTAAAATCCATTTTGATTTTCAGATGATGGGTTTAAAAAACGCATAGCACCAATCTTCTGTATTTACATAATTCAGATATTCCCTTTCAAATATTACATGGTTGGTGTACGGCTCGCCTTATATTCCTCGCTTTTAGTCTTTTTGATAATTAAAATGATAATTTAGTGACGTCAGAAAAGACAAAGACATATATATACGTTATACATGTTCTACAGAACTACAGATCGATTGTCCATGAAAACCGGAAGAAGCAGAGACGATCTCGGACAAAAAAAGATATCTCTAATAATAGTACGTCCTCCAACAAGAATTGCCTTTGCAACGCATGGTCTGCGTTCTTGAGAATTCAAGATACCCCGTAATCAAGGGATCGATAATCAGATGGTAACACATTGATATATAAAGGGACTTAGTAACATTGTCCAAATCCTCAAAATCCAAACAATATAATCATGGGACAAGATTCGTTTTTTTTCAAATTTCCCTTTCGTTAAAAAGATATGTACGATTGAAGTGTTCAGCTGTTGAATAATCCACTGGATCGTCAAAACCGTGTACAAAGTGAGTGCAATAAGTTAGTGTTTGCTCATTACTCGGCCATATAACGTCCATTTAACTTGAAATGTTCACATAACACCCAGTGGACATGTCAGATCAACCACTCATCACTTTTTGCACATGTCAACAAAGTTACTAGATCCCTTTAAAGGGAGAATGTCTTTTCGGACGCTTGACCAATTACGACCATTGTCCGCAATTGCCGTTAACTTTCGATCGCCTTTGTCCTCTTGAACATGTTGAATGGTCTGCGGGCTAATTTGACCATTATCCCAAGTTTCAATGCCTAATTTATTGGATTTGGCTTATAGGTCATCCAGGCTTTTGTCTTGGACTATTGTCCATGCTTGGACATAATGTACGTCCGAGGACACATTGAACGTTTCTATTAATATTGCGCAATACTGGGAAAGTGACGTATACACATTCTTTGCATACCTGTCTCGTAAACTTTCAAGATTCTATTGTTTGTAATGGGGTGTCTATTTGGGAGGGGTCCGCAGAACTTTCACTTTAAAAGTCGTCAGTTATTTTGGTGGAACTTGAAACAGTATAACTTATTACACTTCTTTTGGAAACAAGTTTCAAACTTTAAAAAAAAACACAAATTACTATCATGACTGTAAAGGGATATTAGTAGTCAATAAAATATTGAAGATCACTTCATTTTAGTAATTATGCAACTAGTCGCCGTGACAGTTTATTCCAACTGTTCGATGCGTGTGGTCAAACAAAAAACGTATTTCAACCGCGAGTCTCTTCTATTTTGCTACCTCGTGCAGATCTTTCAAAAGAGGGGACCCTTTTTTTTTTTTTTTTTTTTTAGAAAAGGGTTCTTTGTAAGTATTGATTAACGCAACGGATCCTTCGATAATCCAAACAGAAGAAAGTAATAAGTCCGAAAAGCAAATACTGTAGTTTTCTTGGTTCCGCCTTGTAAATCACGATTGTGTGGGGGTAACGAACAAAAGCCCAAGGACCGAGGAGGGGGGTATCTTGGTCATTTTTGCATTATTACGCCCAATTGTTTCGATGGGAGGGGATATGGGTTATGACTGATGAAATTTGGGTGATGAATGAGTGACGTAGCTTTGTGAAAGGGGGGTGAAAGGGGACAATAATAATTGACCCCACCCAACTTGATGTGAGAAGTTTTTTACCCTAGCGTATTGAGGTATAGAATAAAGAAATGCATTAATATGTATAATTGAGTTGTTGTTGATTTTATTTTAACGGTGGTGGTAATATCATTCAATTGTGGATTGTTGCGCTTTTGCACCTTGTTTGTGAAAGCTGCAGCTCTCACGGAACCCCTCGATCACCATCTCCTATATACACAATCAGGGTGAGTTTTACAGAGATACTAATTTGAACTTGAATTATAAGTTAGATTTTAAATTATGGAAAGTAATGTGAGCCTTCTGGTACAACGTACATCAACAACATCGAACTGCATATATTTGAGACTTTGAAATCATTTTACATTGAGAACATGAATTTTCATAATGACATATATTATTATTAAGTATAACTGTTCACATAAGTTGATGCCTCGTTTTTAAAACACCTTCATGAATTAATTCTAACCTAAAATCTTTGTGAAACATCCCTGGACGATTTGCCCTTCGTCTGTTTGGTACTGACTTTATAGTAAGGGGAAACGTTTCGACTGGAATATAGAAGGGGGTAAGGCCCGGCGCAGACAGAGCCGACTCGACCCGATCCGACTGGTTTTCAGCCTGATTCAGTATGCGCTGCCTCAGGACTCCGGTTTTGTCAGTCAAGCGCCAGTCGGAGGTCATTCGAGGGCGATTCAACACGTTGGTTCGGCTCCGACTTAGCGAAACTGATAGCCTGACTGAAAACCAGTCGGATAGGGTCGAGTCGGCTCTGTCTGCGCCGGGCATAAGGATACAATGGAAAGGGGGCAATGACAAGACCTGGGTGGGGGGCTCACACAATCCTCAAAGTCTAATCCTCTTCCTCAATGGGATGAGTCGTACACTCAGGAATGGTACAATCAATACGGATTCCCTTTCTCCAATTGAGAATAAGAGATTATCTGTTTGCATTGTCAATCGCATCAGGTATTTCATTCTTTAATTCGTTCATTCATTCATTCCTTTTTTCTTCTTCTTTTCCCTTGTTGTGTGGTCAAATAGTTGACCGTTACCCTATTGGTTTAGCTCAAGTTTGGGTAATACAAGTACGGGTGATATAACGCTATACTGCTAATTGCCAATGTACATACTATATCTATATAAGAAAGTTGAACAATTAACAATTTTTGGCAAAATAGAAAATTTACATCATTGTAAATGATCTCAATTCTCTTATTAGAATTGAGCCAAATCAAAAGTAAATGTCCTCAAATGCATGGATGTGTTCGTTTTGTTATGTATCATATTTATTAAATACACGAATTCAGTTTACTTTCATTTCATGAATTTTGAATTCATGCATTATAACTTGAATTTTGAAAGAAAAAAGACAATTATATGATATCGACATATAACCAATCAAAATACGACCATAAATGATTAAACTTTTAATAATGGCTTATTTTATCAACTGAAAGGGTATTTCCTGATTTAAAATGTCATACCGAGAACGCTTTCATTAATAACATTTTGATTAAAAATAGCGCCAGAATAATTTTGCCCCCATAAATTTACCATTTACTTCTTTCCCAACTTCTTTTAAAAATGACAATACAGTGTAAAGGTGCATGAAGAGACTCAAACAAGTCTTTTCATTTTCGCTTCAGTCTGTATAATATGGAGAGCTCAATTCCAAAGGCGCTAAATCCACTTTCTACCTATAAACTGAGTTTATGATACAAGTGCAATAATGAACGACATAGCTTTTTGTAAATCTAAATTTCAAAACAAATTATTCAATAAAAATGAAATACGGAACATTCAATGTTAACAATCCTAAAGGTATGTGTAAAAAGTCGGAGAATAAATGCAAGTATCCACAAAGTAAATTTAGCGGAATAAGCGCCTTTTGTAATTAAGCTCTTCGTAAAATATATAATTTCATACTCCAGGGGATTATCATCTATCACGATTATAATCCGCAAAACAAAACCATAAGGCTGACTTTGACGACAGCCTATATACAATTTGTATAATATATAGGCCTAAAATACAATACAATATAGCCTACAGCGAGAACAGATCAACTTTCAAACCGATCCCAAGGGTTTGTATTAATTACCCTCTTTTCTCGAGTAGCATTTGTGATCATTCATTTTTCAAAATGTTAGTGTGTGTGTGATTATTTTGTGTGTTTTATTTATTTTTTACTATTGGGGTAGATTGAAGGGGGTGGGGTATATAGTTAACTCAAAATGGAATGCTCTCTTACCATAATTGTATAATAATGTTCATATTTTATTAATTTAAGCGGAAATGGAATGTATGTTGTATCGTTTGGCTTTGTATATACTTTCAAACTTTCCCGAGTGGCAAAGCGGGCAGTGGGCCGGGGTAGCGACGGTGGGCACGGGGGTGGGGACACGTGCCCCCAATAATTTGAAGAGGAAACAAAAACAATATATTAGGAAACATAAAGGGACATTTCTTGAAAAAACAAAGAAATACATAGTATGGTGTGCCCCCCCCCCCCGAAAAAAAATTTGTGCGTGCCCCCGATGAGTCTGACCACACTACGCCACTGAAAGGGATATAACAGAACATAAAAAGATTTGTCGGTCACCGTGCGTGGTCACTTGTAGCCAAATGGTCATCTATCATATTTTTAGCTTAAATAAAAGCCGTTTTGTCATTATTGTCCCTTTTATAATCACACTTTCTCACCCTCGTTTAGCAAAGGGGTACTTAGGCTTGATGGAGGAAGGGTGAGGTAAAACTAAACAGGAATGGTCTGTTACTATTCTTGAATGGTCATCCATCATATTTTCTTAACGTAAAAATAAAAACCATTTTGTATTGCTTGGCCCTTTTATCATTGTATTTTCTCACTCTCGTTTTGGGATAGGCTGCAAGGATCAAGAAGGGAGTGGAGGAGGCAGGGGGGGGGGGGGGGGGTGGCAACATGCATGACTGGTTTGTCAGCCGTATAACTAAATGGCCATCCATATAATGTTTAGCATAAATGGAAGTCGTTTTGTATACCGTGTACCCCTTCTTGTAGTTTAAATAATTAATTATTCTAGTTTCACACTTTCCTTCAATTTGTGGTAGGGCATAATGTAGGTGTGGGGAGAGGGATAACATAACATTTACAAGCTTTAAATAGAGGATGTTTCGAATATTTAATGTCTTAATTTATATAGCTTATGTACAACAATAGCTCATTATTCCCCTCTCTCTTGGGGGTTGAAGTGGGGGGGGGGGGGGGGTGGGGAGGTTGTGATATTAAAGAAAAGAATTACGGTCTGTTCCTAAATGGTCATCCGTCATAATGTCAATAGAAGGCAGTGTCCATTGAAATGCCCTCCGTCCCTTTCACCGCGGTCACTGCCATACTGACCGGATCATTTCCCATGTGCATTGCGGCCGAATATTCATACTTTTATAATCGATGTTTGCTTTGGTATCGTTTTTTCCGCCTTATGCTTTATAGAAAGTTATTCTCTGTAATATGCCATATTATGTGTTCATTTCCCCCAAGCAACCATAAATACGTAAATTCTTTGAAAATGAGAAGTCAAATGAAATGCTTAATTATGTTATTTGTAGACAAAATCATTCAAATGCGATTTTGTTTTAAATAATATTCCTTACTTGATTGCTTGCTTGCTTGCTTGATTGATTGATTGATTAAATGCTTGCTTTATTGATTGCTTGCTTGCTTGCTTGCTTGATTGATTGATTGATTGATTGATTGATTGATTGATTGATTGATTGATTGATTGATTGATTGATTGATTGATTGATTGATTGATTGATTGATTGATTGATTGATTGATTGATTGATTGACAGGCCAGCAAATTGAAGTCAAGAGTTGGGGCGAGTTTGGAGCTTGTCGACAAAAAGTGACACTCGTAATATTGCTCGGGACAACTCGGGACAGCTCGGGTAAACTCGGCATATCCACACACTCTCCAGAAAAGGCGCATGTCACGGTCAACTCAGACACAGACAGAAGGGGGGGGGGGGGCGAAGCAGACTGTGCTAAAATGAAATTACCATTATGAATGTATTCATTATCATTGTCTTCTATAGATGACAAGGATTCCCTCAAAACGGTAATTGTAACCCCCTAATACACATTCTAATTGGCTATGCCTGCCACTTAATAATTGTTGGCTGTTATATTTTGGGAGTATAGTTCATCACGCCTATACCGTATTTTATAATAATGTTTGTATTATCCCTCGGGGTTTTTTTATATTTGAATCAATTAGACCAAAGCTATTAATCATTAAATGGTGTCAAGTGTGTAAAGAACCACCCGCGATACGATCTGAATAGGCGCTCCTTGATAAGATATCAACGTGTTGAATTATGCCCCCAATGTACGCCCACTGTGTGATGTTGTAGTAGTTTCTCGTGTGCGTTTTATGATGAATAGTTATCAAAGCGATGTCGATGGCATAAATCAGGCTAAAACAATGCAAAAAACCCACAAAAGAGCTACATTCTGCTGATCACTGAGGGGAGGTGGTTTGGGCATAGGAGCACATTTTGTATGAGGGGGGGGGGGGGGGGGGGGGGGAGGGGCTGAGCTCTTTTGCCCGAATAATTATACTTCCCATTTTCACCTGACATTGTGACAAGCAAAACAAATTTCATTTGCCCTTTTGATGCCCGAAATTATGTTTGTGATGTTGAGTCCGAAAATGACACGGATTTGCCCGAATGTGACATGGTGTTGCCCGAATATGATATGGATTTGCCCGAATATGACATATTTTGCCCGAATGTGAGGTGTGTTTTGCCCGAATATGCATGGTCGTTTTCAAAACTCAAGGGGGGAGGGGGGGGGGGGGCTCCTACGCCTATGGGTGGGGGGCGGGGTAGGGGCACGCTAATTACTATAGAGGTGTTCTCAATTGTATTAATTAGTTGTTTAACTGTATTGTTTGTTTATGCATTCAATTGCTCTACATGTATATACCCCTATACCACTGCCCACTGTATATATACGCCACTGCCTATAAACATAAATTGTAAACATAAGAAAATGGGGGGAAAGGAACAATAGGAATGAAAAATCTTCAATGCACATAATTTTCTACCGATATGATTTGTGTTTTTGCAGCGGCATAAGTACAGAGGGTGCACATTGCAGGTTCAAACACAAAAACGTGTTTACAGGTTTTCATGGTTTTGAGATCTGGGCGCGTTGGCTAAAAGGTGTCGCGGCGTATAGTACGGCAGCGGCTAGCGATAGGTGTCATCGGCAAATATACGCACCAAGGTCAGGCAAACTGTGTAGAGAAAAAATACGACCCAAACAGCACCAAAGTCAACAACAAAGTGTGTTCCATAACTTCCATAATTTCTTTATGCCCTATTTCCGAAGATCTTGAGGTTTTCTTTATACGTGAGGATGTGCATCGCGCCGCGATTTGCAATTGTTAAACTGTAGGCTCGTTTGTGCGCACTGCATTACACATGCATCCAGTGTGTATATCCCATCGTGCGCAAGGCGATCGCAAGATTGTATACTCGGCGCATCTGATGTATACGAATCCGAACTAGCTTTAAATAAAATGAACCTACCTCGGAAAAGTTGAAAAACGAAAAGTATGCACGTTTATTAAAACTCACTAACTGAACTTTTCTCTGCACTGAATGTTTGAAAATATCACACTTGAAAGCATGCTTTGGGGTGCATCCCCCATGCCCCCCCCCCCCCTTCTCAAATATAACAGTGACCCATATTTCACCAAAGTCAACAACATGACAAAAATTCCATCATAATCCGTGCGCTCCATTTCCAAAGATCTAGAGGTTTTTATCTAAAACCAGACGATAATATAAAGGGGGCTAATGGGAGGGCATGATTGTGTGATCCTCTGGAGCAAGATAAAGGTACCTGGAAGATGGAAGGGGGCTAATGCTACCCCGGGACAAAATAAACTAATAATGAAAAACACATCAAAAATGTTTATTTTGGTACAGGCTGTATGTATTTGCCCCACTTATGTCATTAACACATACGTTTGAAAGCATACAATAAAGGGAACAATGGAAAATGGTTACACAAATCGTAACATGTAAAATAAAAAGGCTTTATAGTACGTGTTCGAAAATAATCGAGGATGACCTACATACATGACATAATTGTAAGCGGTAATAACATGTGATTAAAGTGATCCGTGAAATTCATAAGGTTTTTACACAAATTATCAGTTTAAAACTTCAGTCATAATTATACCCAATAACGTTGTATAAGATTATTTGTAATGTTGTCGATTTATAGTTACATAGAAAAATAAAACCATTTATACCTATGATAAATATTTTTTAAATGTTAACATTGACTCCAAATTTCACGATCACATACCTCCCAATGAAAATCGTAAAGCATTCTGGAAGGCTCTCCAAGCATAACAAACTCTATAATTAGGGAGACATTTGAAATGTCAAAACACATTTATTTATTTATTTTGTTTGATATATACCATATGCCAAACAACAAGGTACTACAAGCATGCAACAAGAGAAATGTGGAAGCTAATTTCACTTTAAATAAAATGCGATACATTATTATCTTGAGAGTAATATATTCGAGATAATTGATCAACTTCGCAGCTTCGATTGACTTTCATAACGATATTTTCCTGATCAGTGACTTTAAAGCGATTGATGTGTTACCAAGTCATTTTCTTTATTATTTCATTGTGAAGCCCTTTAAAAAAAATAAAGTTTTCTTGAACTTGTTCCAAGCGACGATTTTGTTTAAAAGTCCGTGTTTTAGCATTATTCTTTGTGGTTATTAATACTAGTATCACATTTTTATTACAATACACCACCTATCTTAGTGTAATAATTACTCTTGAACTGTAACTGAACCTTATAACCTTAGCCTCGAACACCAGCGGCCCCCCAGCGGCAATACCAACAAATCATCAATGATTCAGTAATCCTTTTGTCCAACACCTCTTGTGTTTAATTTTGCTCTATTTTTAGGTGGAGTACTTTGTCTAATTGAGTATGATATACACACTTCATAACTAGCGGTGGGTTTCCTCGCCAAAAGCAATACAATAATATGTTTGCCTACGAAAAAAAACAATGACTATTGTTAAGGTCAGCCAATGAGGTCACGTGTTGACACCGTTAGGCTCGAAGCTTTGCTCGAAGGCAGACGGTCGGTATCGCCTTTGATCGTTAATCGTATTCTTCGATTCGATCAGCTGGAAAGACGTATAATTTGCATTGGGGTATTCTGTAACATTTCAGTTGTTCAACTTCTATTGTGAAGATTTTGTTCTTTATGCTAGCATTATGAAGCCTAATTAGCTATATCAACCAGACTGTCCCGGGCGTTTCCTTAATCTGATATTATAATTATATGATCAATTTTTGGATTGATTGATACTTGATAGATATATAGCTTTCCCCCAATTATTTAGATTTTTCTTTGACTCTGAATTGATATGTTAGATCTATATATGGTTATGATTTATAATCATATTGTGAATATGTCGATATGTTTTTTTGCTTTTTTACTCGTAAATTTGAGTCGGTAGAATAGAATGACCTTGCGGAAACCAATTAGCATAATGAGAACTTTGTCTTGTATGTGTTGTAGACAATAATGATAAAATAATAACTATATAAACGCGCGCACATCATTAGACACTCGTGGGGCACATTATCAATCTTGTAGGTTCAGTCGACGTCCGGGGGTGGGGGGGGGGGGGGGGGGGGGGGTCAACTAATTGTGGGGAAGGGGGGATGCTGTTGAGATGAACCTGTCTATAAAGACTAGTCTTATTGGTCGTTATGAACAGGCGGTTCTTATAAATTATAATAGATACATGCAAAATCATTACAATTGATATTGTATATACAAGTTGTCTTTGAAATGTACATGTTCATGTATAGGCTAACGGTTTTAATAGACAGGTGGTCGCTGAAGCAGGTTTGTGTGAATCAACAACATTTACTGTCTAAAGTGTCATTTTTAAGTACCTTATCGCCATCCCAAATCAACTGTTCATTCGTAGTTGTTATTTTCATTATATGGATTTTGGAATATGAAGGGAATACAAACATATCGTTGAATTATGTTATTTTTCTTAAATCTTTAAAATCATGTTATGAGTATAGTTATGTAGTAAGAAAGTCAATGTACAAACATTTTCAACTCCCCCTGATTAATATAATGCATTTTAATTACTTTCGCAATCCTTCAAATCTTGCTGTGTTTATCAATATTTTTGCGAGAACATTATCGACTTGGCTTCTGACCGACGATCGACCGTTTGGTAAGCCATGCAAAACATGCGCCTCCTTTTGAACAGAACAGCCGTACACGTTCGCACACTCCATTATTCATTTCAGTTTGCTTTGAATTGAATAAAAGAACAAAAGAATGAAAGACCTTTGAATAAAGAACAAAGTTCTAAAAGGATTTCTACCGCAGTGTCAGTTTGAATGAGAGGGAGGGGAAAAAAGCAATGAATTGAAAAGGAAAAACCCTTTCCACATGCGGAGCAGACGATATTGCATTGACTCACTTTTGTACTCCATGCCCCGTCAATCAATCTGAAATCTAATTCGTTGTTTAGTGCTGTATCGTAAATAAGCCACACCCCCGCCGTCGAATCCACGGACTGCGATTGGCTAGTTAGGTTGTAGCAACACGAGCCTCGGCTAGCGAACCGAGATTCTATCTATCCACACGCATTTGCACGCATTGCTTTGCATGCATGCATGCTATCACTACTTGTGTTCAATGCGATCGCACATGCATTTACGGTATTACACCTGTGCACTACCTATAGTGAACATACACATTCTATTTCGGTTCTTATTATTGGATAATTATTCATATTGGACTATCGTATTCAATTGCCATTGTATTTTGTTGAGAACTTGAGACATTGCTGTTTTCTAACTGATGAGCCTGCACGATATCTAAAATCGTAAGTACCAGCTGGAGCTGATTTTCCTGAAATTATTTTGATCTTGGGGATTCTTGTCGACTGCGAGTGTGAGTGTGAGATGTGATGCTCGAGCGAACGGCCGGACTTGCAAAAGGTGTGCATGTTTCAAAACATCCAGTGTGGGGTTTATTATCATCGTTCGATGCTCCGTAGCAGCCGGTGTGTATCGGGGATACCGCGCCGGTAGGAATGGACCGTGGCAGTTTGTACTTTTGTATAGGGAAATCAACTGAATGAAATGAAAACAACAAATAACTGATGATGTGTTTTGGTGGAATGGTTTCACATATGTATGTCTGTGAGCAGTGACATATGGTTAGACAGATAGACAGATAATGCACATCTTTTTAACTTATTGTAATTGTGTATTTTATTCATTATTGTTTTTATTGTTTGCTTTTTTTAACTGGTGGGATGCTCATGCCCCGATGTCCAATAAATTGTCCATTATGTAGTCATGGTAGTGATCGCGTTAATCAATGAACAAAATGAACGTTTCTGTAAATATTTGTTTAAATATTAATTTGGTACATCAGTAGTACCCATTTGAATTAAGAAAATGCAAATCTATTCATGAATAATGGTAATTAATAAATGGATACATGTATATTTTCTTTTAAAAGATATTTATTTAATTCTACTATTCCTGTTTGGGCACCATGTACATGTATATTAATATGGACAGTCAATTTTGTATCAGTTATTCAAACTCAGTTACTCACTACTTGCTTATAAAATTGCATTCCCAAAATGTGATTTCTGTCAATTCTAAAAGCACTTAAATAAACAAACATATTGACATAGAATTGATACCCGTAATATCAGTGACGGCTACACTTTAAATTGACAAAGACTATAATCATTGATGCATTGCGCAATCAGTGCTGGGTGGGGAGATGGTTATCTTAGTGATAATGAATGATAATAGGCTATTGTATAGCCAGTAAAGGACGTAGGCGGCATAGGCCACTCGGAGAGCAAGAATGCTAATGAAACTATATTAAAGGTAGTTCAGATTCGTCAAATGAGATGCGCGGCGCCATCTTGCATACGCGTTGCGCACGGTGCGTAATGCACGTTAGCTCAGTGTCATGCGGTGCGCGCAAACTAACCCAGTTCAAAATGGCGACCCGCTATGTAGCATCCCCACGCTTGATGCCCTTTAAAGCATTTCACCCTTGGATGCTGATTCCTATAACATTAACAATTAACATGTAATGTACAAAACTAAATATTATGCCCCCCCCCCCCCCCTAACCACCACATTCAATTACTATGGAATTTTCACACATCGCCCAGTGCCAGTGGAAATGTATCAGATTACAGAAATTATATATTTTATCAACCCTTATTATTGCACATGTGTCAACAAAGTTACTAGATCCATTTAAGTTTTCTTATATTTATGAATAGATTTTATGAACTGCAAAAACTAACAAGAATATTTATAGGGAAGATATGGGAAAAGGTTACACAAAAAATCATTCTTGCAGGCACGGGGACTTACTTTGTAATCTTATTTTTAATACCCTGGTCATTTATCTTTATATTGTGTTCTATAAAGGTCATGAAGCTACAGCATACATGACATAGACCCATGATTCACTCGCAATCAGTTCATCATCAGTACAGCTAGTGGATATCCATTTACAGTACATACAGTAGTATAGTATTCTTTCTCAACGTAATGGGGTGACATTTAAAGAGGGTACATCTGTGACTGTTAGATAGTAAGGATTTAACCAAACATTTCCTATACTTATAAAGAAAAAGTTCTCAACCTAATTTTGAGCTGTACACTGTTTAATAATGGGTGAAAAATGTTCAGCAAAAGCTTCCAATCCAGATCCAGTTACATTTAGCAGAGACCACTGGGCACTGGCAATGTAAAACCTATTGGGGTGTGTTGCTTATTTAAAGAGTTGCGATTAATCGCAAAGTCAGAAAACACGCGCACTTGATCCAACCAGAATTGCGCATTTAGACGCATTTTCTGACTTGAGAGTAAATGCAACTTTGCGATTAATCATAACTCTTTATGCAACACCCCCCTGTAGTAGTACTCTAGTGAGATCGCATACCACGTACATACATACACTTTATCACCTGCATACATGCTACACGAACCTATCCCGGGGTGTACTTAGCCACCCCTGCCAGACAAGGAGCTTAAAATGAGTGTGACCGGCGTAACCATGGGCAAATGATGATTCACCGCAGTTTTAGACTAAATAATTCATTCATTTGTCTACTACTAGGGCAATGGGATGGGAAGGAGAGAGACGTTAATGTACTGTCTGTGTGCGGTAGATGTGTCATGTGTGTCTGTTTTTCACATGTTTGTATTGGAGTGTTTTTAATCTGTGTGTGAATATTGTGTGTGTAGATGTGTATGTCATGTATGTAATTTGTTTGTTTTTAATGTTCTATGTCATTTTTTATGCATACATGTGCGTGTGTGTGTGACTGTGTTTGTTGTTTGTGTATGTGTGTGCTTCTAATTTAAGAACAACTCGCTATTCTTTTTTGCATTCATGAACAGTGGTGTTGGTGTACATGTAAGTACATTCATGAGCATGTGCCCCCACCCCCCCCCCCCCTCCCCCCTCTCTTCCCCTTCTCCCCCGCTCCCCAATTTCTAAAAATTTAAAAATGCATCAGGCTACTCCCCTGTTTTACAATGAACCCTTGGTATGTAGAAATGTGCATGAGACATGAGTATGAGTATCATGTGTTTGAATGGGTGTGACTTTGTAACCAAGATACATTGCATGTATGCATTACCCTTGTCCCTAGTCCTCTACCCCCTACCCCCTACCCCCTACACCACCCCCACATGAATCCTTACTCATGTTATTGATGACTGGATTCCTAATCCCTGACTAAAATGAGCAGACAATTGTAATTCAGATTAGCGGGAACTTGTTGTTTGAGCAAAGGACCCTTCCTTGGGTCCAAGGGAGCCAGGAGAAAAGCCACAAGCAGAGCTGTGGTCAAAAAAGAATCAAAAGATTATTTGACTTGATTGTATGGTCTCTAATCCTCCTTTGTTGTAGAATTAACTTATCTTGATGTTAACTGTACCCTCATACATACATGTGTACATAACATGTACAGGTTTCAATGTAAGGTGCACAGTTAGATGCCCTCATTTCTTGCTATGGGCTGCAAAGTTTGTTTCACCTGCAAGAATGGGTATTTTTTTAAAACTTGCCAAGCAGAAATATCTTCTATAGGCGTAGATAATGACATTGTTCTATATTCACATTGGAACACTAGCACTTATATGATCTATTATATTAATACGGTAAGCTTCAACCCCCCAAAATGGTTCCCACTCGAGATATCCTCACCCCGAGGATTCGGCGACTTCCCGACCGTCGCGATCGAAGGATATACGTTTTGCGGAGGACAATAAGGCATTCCCGAGTCGCTCCCGCCCCGTGGTCGTCGTCCAGATCGAAGAAAAGGGAAAGTCAGCAATGTCAATTGCCCGTTTAAGACGCCGAGCATTGACTAACGATTTATCGCCGTAAAAGTATTTGTAAGAATATAAATTGGAGTAGATAAAACAAATAATATATCGAGAAAACATTTTAGATATAACACGTTGCGAAACTACCCAGGTTTTGATAAATATCAATATTTATATTACGCGGATGGTATGGTAATGATCGCTATTGCCGATTGGCATCGTGTTTGTAAGTGCATCGACGACAAACTGCGACAACTTCAATTTAGCTGCGGTTATACAACGCGCAATGGCTGTACAGCCGTGTATACACGTCGCGCAGTCATCTAATTACCCAACCGAACCGTAGTTTATTTGCATAGCTCACTGACCTGCTGACCATCGTCTCTGGTCACTATCTCATTCGCCCTATACCGTACACGATACTATAATTGCGCCAGCTTGTGGTAAGATGTATTAAGTGAGCCACGAAGCTACCATGCAGTACCAGAAGAGACGCCTAGGGGGTGGGGGGGGGGGGGGGTAGAATGGACGGGGGAGGTAATATCTTCAAGAATATGAACAAAGGTATACGCGGGAGAACTTAGTTTATGATATGAAACGTGTAGGGGACACGACGGGTTATTTGTCATACAGTTAATTGGAGCCGCGGGGGGGGGGGGGGGGGGGGGGGGGGAGCGGCGAAGCTACTTTATTAGCAAGAACACGAACATATATTATTGTATCTATTTTAATACAAGCGGAACAAATTATGGTTCATAATGAAATATGGGAGGATAACTGAATAACTTTGCGTGGATACTAAACCATCATGATTTTGTTATACATTGGTCGGATGTATCGTTGGACGGGGTCCCGACGGGTTGTGGGATGGGATTGAATCGCCCGAGTCTATTTTGTCTTACTATTTAAATGATGACTGTGGGATATTTAGTAAAGTTTTAAAGTGTTGTTATGTCATCATCGTCTTTCTCTTTCAAAAACCGGTGGATTTCCGCGGGTACAGCTAGTAATATAATAATAAGATATTATGGTAATACTTGTATAAAATATATTGATGTTAAACATGGAATTATACATTATTTAGTCACAATTGTTTATTACAATTTGGTGCAACATTACAAATTAATAACCATATCATATTGAGATTTTATCACTTATCAAGAAGCTAAATTATGAGTTTTTATACAAATATGAACAATATATATTTGTTTTATCTAATGTTAGTTTCTTTCTTTTCCTTTTTCAATTTCTGCAGGTGGTTTCATAATTTCACGGACACAAATTACAATGGAACTCTACCTATTCCAGTTCAGACACAAGAAATTACAACCTGACTGGGCCGACAAGTAGAACTCTGAGGAAATACCTGGATTGTAGTCACTGAAGGCAGAAGGACAATCAGACAAAATGACGAGCTGCATACTGCAAGGGAAGCGCTTCTACTGTCGGGAGTGGGCCTTTCAGAAACTCATCCATGGCTTGGACAACCGACAGGCCTCCAGGACCTGCGGGACATTGATTATGGGCGGACCTGGTAGCGGGAAGACGGCGCTCTGTGCTGAAATTGTCTGGCCCACCAATGCTGGGAAGCAGAGGAGCCTCACCAAGCGAATGATGGCGTACCACTTCTGCGAAGCGCACAACCGTGAATCGTTGTCTGTCTCAAAATTCATCCTTGGGCTAGTGAACATGATCACCAGATCTACTCTAGTGCACGGCTACGATGAGAAACTGAGAGATCCCAGCGTGCAAGCCGTCTTGGAACCCGCAGCCTGTGAGCGCAATCCTGATGAAGCTTTCAAAAATGGCATACTGGTGCCATTATGCTCACTGACGCCACCCTCGCGCAATTGTTTCATCTTGGTGGATTCCTTGGATGAGTCGTATACCGCTCTCGAAGGAGATGGCACATCAGGAAGTAGAACAATTGCAGAGCTTCTTGCCAATCACCATGAGCTCTTCCCACCTTGGTTGTGTCTCCTGTGTAGCGCTCGGCGCCAGAGCAAGACTGTCACTCGCCTGTTCACTGGCTTCCGCAAGCTGAGTCTGGATGACCTCCGCAAGTCGCATGTTGTCAGGGACGTGCAGCAATACATTCTAAGGAGGCTGGATCATGAGGAGGCTATCCGCACACAGCTGAGCAAAGACACTGCAGAAATGCTGAATCAACTCCACATCAAGAGCAATGGGTGCATCATGTACTTGGAGAAGGTTCTGGACGGTGTGGCAGACGGGTTCATATCACTGCAGGACATCACAGCCATCCCCGGGACATTGAACGGTCTGTACTTGTGGCTTTGTCAGAGACTCTTTCTACAGAAGCAGTTCCTCAAAGTGAGACCAGTTTTCAGTGTCATACTTGCCGCCCAGTGTCCACTCACAGAAAGCGAGCTGTATGCCTGTGCAAAGACAAGAAATTTTGCACTGACAAGAGAGGATTTCCAGGAAAGGTTGCAGATGATGTCCAAGGTTCTGGTGAGGAGCAAAGACAACAAGATTCTACTCTTTCATCACAGCTTTTCAGAGTGGCTCCTTGATGTCAAGTATTGCACCCAGAAGTACATGTGCAGTTTGACAGAGGGCCACACGATGCTAGCTCTGCGGTACACATGCAGTGCCCCAGATCTCACACCGTCTCAAGTGCAGGACTTTGCAAAGAATCTCCTTCAAGCAGGGCTTTCACCACCCCTTGATACCAGCCATCTTGCCCTGTGGCTTATCTGGGCCGGTACACCACTCTATGACTGCCTCTCCTCACAATCCCCCAAAGACAAGCAAGTAACGCAGCTCCTTGTCTGTGCAGGTGCTCGAGTTGTGGACATTGATCGAAACTCGTTGATACTCCAGGATGCACTCGAGAGACAAGAGAACATTCAGTCCCTCATCAGCAGTGGGGCATCAATCAACCAAGTGGACAGTAACGGTCGTTCTCTCCTTGCCAATGCTGCATACGGTGGCAACCTGGAAGTTGTGCAGTCTCTGCTCATCTATGGTGCTGATGTTGGTGTGATGGACAGAACTGGTCAGACTGCCCTAGGACTAGCTGCAAGACATGGGCACGTAGAAGTTGTTGCGTTGCTGCTGAGCCATGGCGCAGACGTTGATCATGTTGATCTTGATGGCTGGACACCTCTACGTTCTGCAGCATGGGCTGGGCACACAGATGTTGTCACAACACTGCTCAGCAAAGGTGCAATAGTAGACTGCAGTGACCAAAATGAAAAGAGGACTGCATTACGAGCTGCTGCATGGGGCGGTCATGTGGACATTGTGAAAACTTTGATTGATCATGGTGCAAATGTAAATCAGGCTGATCACGAGGGTAGAACTGCTCTCATTGCAGCAGCATACATGGGACACAGTGCTATAGTAGAGTATCTTGTCAACAATGGGGCAGAGATTAACCATGAGGACTTTGATGGCCGCACTGCACTGTCAGTAGCTGCTATGTCAATAGCAGTCAACCAGGGACACACAGATGTTGTCACGCTTCTCATTGAAAAGGGAGCTGAAGTGGATCATCGAGATCAGGAAGGAATGTCCCCGCTTCTTGTTGCTGCATATGAGGGTCATCAGACAGTGGTAGAGTTGCTCTTGGAAGGTGGAGCTGATGTTGATCACACAGACAACAATAACAGGACTGCTTTGATTGTTGCTGCATCCATGGGACATCCCACGATTGTAAGAACCCTATTGTACTGGGGAGCGGCTGTTGATACAATCGATGGGGAAGGAAGAACCGTCCTGTCTATCGCTGCATCACAGGGCAACTGTGATATTGTCCGAATGCTCTTGGAGAGAGGGTTGGATGAAATGCACAAAGACAACCATGGCTGGACACCTCTACACATGTGTGCATATGAAGGCCATCATGATGTTTGTCTTGCTGTTCTTGAGCAAGGGCCCCATGTCAGTGTAGACATTGCGGATCGAGATGGTCGCACACCTATGATACTAGCTGCGCAGGAGGGGCACACTGACTGTGTGAAGATAATGCTGCAGCATGGTGCTAACCTGGCACATATTTCACATGATGGGCGAACAGCACTCAGAGCAGCGGCTTCAGAGGGCCATCACGACCTTGTCCTGCTCTTCTTGGAATGCGGTGCTGACATCAACTACAAAGATGCAGAAGGAAGATCCACCCTATACATGCTCGCCTTGGAAAACAAGCTACCAATCGTTCAGTTCTTGTTGGAGAAGAGACCTGATACAGAGCTAAGTGATACAGAGGGTCGAACACCATTGCACGTTGCATCATGGCAGGGTCATACAGATATGGTCACCCTTCTTCTTTCACGCAATGCAAATCCAAATGCTGTTGACAAGGAGCGTAGGTCTGTTCTGCAATCGGCAGCATGGCAAGGTCATGTGTCAGTGACGAATATGCTGTTGGAGAAAGGATCAGATATCAACCACACATGCAACCAGGGAGCTTCAGCCCTCTGTATTGCAGCGCAGGAGGGTCATGCTGATGTTGTCAAAGTACTGCTGCAATACGGAGCTAATCCCCACCATGCAGACGAGCATGGACGCACCCCGATGAAGGTTGCTTTGAAGGGAGGACATGACGAGGTGAGCAAGCTGTTGGAAGACTATGGTGTCGAGAACCCTCTCTCGCCTTCTTCAAGTCGGGCATCTTCCAAGAGGAGTGGAGGCTCTTTGTCATCGAGCAACAGTGATAACAGACCATCTGTGCTTACTAATGGTGCCTTATTGCAAGGTAGTTCACCTTCTAATTCCCCAGACTCCACCTATGACAAGAGGAAATCTTGCACTTCAAACCCTTCCACAAAATCATCCTCTAACCTTACAAACTCCACCAACAACTCGTGTCTACACTTGAGTGGAATGAGGGAGCCAACCAAAGCAACGTCTTTCACCGAACAATTGCAACAGCACATGGTCTCCCACAAGCGTTCCCCTTCTCCACGGACATGTTCGCCGGACCCAAGCCTCGCTAAAAATGGAACCCCAACCAAGATCACTCCAACCAGCTCCTTTCAAACAATTCCTGAGAATATCACCACAGCCCACAGCTCAGATCAGCTGCAAGGAACGCCAAAGCATGGTTCTAGAAGGCATCCATCGGGGGCATCAAATTCTGGATCTCGCAGAGCAGCTTCTCCTGCCCATGTTTCATCTCGTTCCTCATCTCCATCGATGCATCAACAGAAAGGTGATCAGTTGTCAGCAACTACCAGCGAAGGTTCACCTCAACCATCCCCGGGACATTCTCCAAGGCATCATAGTTCATCCAGCAACCCAAGTTCACCAACTAATAGTAATGAGCAGAAACCACCTGCACCTCCACATAGGGTGCGTAAATCCTCAAATCCTCTACCTAATGGAGCAGTGCAATGTGTGGTTGTGCATCATCATCAGTCAGCATCACCATCTCCAGCAAGGCGAGCTGTTCCCAGGACAACCAAAAGCAATCAGTCATCACCAAAGATGGGAAATGGGCATCTCAAAGACAACCACGATGTCCCATCTCCGTGGCATAAGCAACAGAGCCATGTCCACCTCTTACAACAACAACAGATGGAAGGGAACAGGCAGGCGATCTACAGGGCTAGCTCGCTTGGAAGTCTAAACAGCCAGTCAGATCTCAACATTTCCGTGCAAAGTCATCACAACTATGGGACGCCCTCTCACCACCACCACCCAGTGCAAGAGTCCTCGCCGCGCCTCTCCCGAAAGCAGATGAACGGAAGCAACGGGTCGTGCCATCACTGCGGCCAGGCTCAGGTGTCTCCCACGCACGGGATGAAGCACTCGTTCCAGCAGTCCATGATCATGCAGCAGAACGATATAAAACTCACCTCCTCCCACCACCGCTCCAACTCTCAACCCGTGAACTTAACCCCAGAGCAGTTGCAGGCCTTTGCTCGCAAGTCATCTCTGCCTGGCTCCATCAATCAGGCCAATGTCCAAAGGCTTCAGAAGGCAGCGCCAAACGGTCGTGTTCCCGGATCCCCGGGGCCACAGAAGAAGCGAAGCGGAATATGCACCAATCCAAAGTTAAAGGGAAAGGCGAAATTAACTCATGGAAATAGTGGATTAACCAATAGTCAAGGGATGCTCAATCAGACTGGAATTATTACCAATGGAAATGGAAATGGATTTTCTGCCCTGGAGATCAAGCAGGCTTTGAAGACGGGCTTTGAGGGATCCTCCAGGAATGGCTACAAGAAGGAGACTCCTCTATAATGGTGAGTTTATAATGTTATCACATGCCATTTCCTTCCCATTCAGATGTATTTAATGTTTCAATCAATATTCAAGCTTTTGCAAACTACCAATTAAGGATGAGTTAACTGTATGGACATAATTTTAAAAGATGAGTTTACTTTCTCTTTACTAAAGAAAAAAAGTAGTAACACAGATCTTAAGAAAGAAATTAACAAAATACAGAGGGTGGAAACCAAGCTTTCTTCAAAAAAGTTTTTCATAAATAATGAAATTTTGCATGAAGAATTGCATTTATGAGTTATATTATTTTCATTAAAAGTCATCTCAAAATTTGAGTGCAAAAGCTTGAATATTGTTGTTCAAGTAAATGTACCCATTATTGAAAGTAATTTTTATTTCCTATTGTTGCATCATGCAGTTAGGAATGAAAATCATGCTTCATATGTAGGACTCAGTCTTGGGTAGAATTTTTAGAAAGAAGCTATGGATCTGTGTTTAACCTACAAGTATGGAGCCATTTTTCACGGGTGGATGATGTCATGCTCGCGAGCATTTCCTTTGGCTTAAAATAGGATCTTGCGGTCACTTGACTAAGTTGACTTCATACCTAAGTACTGTATAATGGCTATTTTGTCCCCCTAAATTCTCACTCAAGAACTGCTATAAAAAAAAAAAGCGGTTTTGCAGAAAGGATCTTGCCTCTTTTTACCCTGGCATGAATACTTGTATGATGGTTATTTCCCCCCCCCCCCCCCCCATAAATTCTCAGTCAAGAACTGCTATAAAAAGTTTGAAGCGGTTTTGCAGATAGCTAGATTCTTGCTTCTATTTGCCCTGCCATAAATCCATTTCCCATTGAAGCAACAGCTCGGGGGTCAAGTTTAGGGTCGGGTTTATGTCCATACCACCTGTGCGTGATCCACGGCTTTGTGTGCTGGGTGTGGTTTGCCCCGACTGTCGCAACCAATCAGTGTCTGTCTAAGACATCCTGTTTGCCGGTCATGATGATTTCCTTGGGTGAGGGTGAGATTTGAGAAGGGCGCTAAGACATTTGTTGTACTTCAGAGATAATCAGGTTAGAAGTTTAGGAGCCATGTAGAAACCAAATGTAGCTTGCTTTTCATTTCGATGAATCTTGAAAAAAATTGACATAATTATTTTCAGAAAATTTCACATCACAGTTTAGAGAAGGCTCTAACCTCAAGGTGGCGCGCTTAACTCAACTTGGCCCAAAACTGACTTAACGCCCTTATCACTCTCACTGGAGGATCTCATATCATAACAAGACACTGGAAAGTGAGAAGGAAACTGCAAATCATAAAATCCGACCATTTTCTAAACTTGTATTCTCCATCCCCGATAGAGATCATTCCAAGTGGATAAATTTATCAAATGGAAACTGAATATATTTGCTTTTTCCTGTCACCACGGGGATTTACTTTCTTTCATCAGTTTATGAAAGAACCTTGTTAAAGCGAGATTTGTTGTGCGAATGGCGCGTGCAGAAAAGGAGGTCCGTTCCCACGCTCTTGGAACGGGCCGCTTCATCTATCTTGTAGGGTGAGAGTGAGAAGCCGAGAAGGGCGTTAAGTCAATTTTTGGTTAATCTGAGTTACACACTATCTTGTAGGTTGGAGCCCACACTATGTGATGCAACATTTTCAGATGATTGTCAATAATTGTGTCTTATTTGGGGAACAGTCGAAAAATTGCATGAAATCTACATTGGTTTCTAGTATGGCTTTCAAACTTTAAAAAAATAATTATCTCAGAAGAACAAAAAGTGACTTAGTTTCCTAACCAACGATTTCTTGACATGTGTTATAGACATCATGATAATGGCATTATGATTGTGGGGGTTTCATACATTGTTGGGGAGGGGTTCAACTTCAAATAAGTCAAGGATAGGGAGAGAATGTTGTACATTTGGTGAATCTCAATGTTGCTCTAATTTCCACTTGTGATTTCTTACCACCCAGTCAGAACATGGTTTTCAATTATTGATTTCAATTATTTTAGTAAAATGAGCCACAGGTTAGAAAAAATGTCATATATGATCCTGTACATGTGTACGATGTGTCTTTGTTTATTCGAGAGGAAGTCATGATTCAATGCTAGAGACTTTAGATGTTGATGACCGAAAAGAACAAAACAAGAAATGAGTGGCACCAAAATTTATAAAGAAAACATTAAATTGTCTCTTAATTTTGGTTGCCAAGTCAGGCAAGTGTTTTTAAAGCAAAATTGTAGTTATCCTGGGCTAGTCCTGAACAAAGAAGAATTTATTTGTATTCTCAAGAATTAATTTACATTTCCGAACATTGCTCTCAAATCAAGAAAACACTATCAGTCAGAACTACCACAGTCCTTGTTATGCTGAATTAATTTACACTCTGGCCAGGCACTCTTTGTAATTATACTTTTAAATTCACTGACACCTAGCTAGGATGGTTTGGTTGGAGAAGGCGAGAGTAGAATTCACCGCAATCCTGAACAAGACAGGCTCTCAAGTACATTTTAAACGCACTGACCTAGGATGAGGAGGAGCGTTAAAGGTACACTGCTAACATTGTCCTAAGACTATTCACAAAACTTTTCAATGTAGAGGTATTTATCAGTAGTTATATGCATAAATATACAGAACTATGGGTTGGACACTTGGTAATTCATAAATTTGGCTGGAAGTTAAATCAATGTATGTTTTGGCACATGGTAAGAAAAGTACTACAGTACTTCTACTCATGCAGCACCATGAATCTTTATCCATCATCAAAAATACCTTTCAATCTATGCACTGCCCTAGGATCCTGAGTGTTTAGGCTCTAGCCTTCCCACCACCCATACATTTCTGCGGAACGCTCCCATGGCAGGCATGCCGAGCATCTAGACAATTAAAGAGATTCATAGTTTGTCCTTTCATGAACAAACCTATATTTCGGCATACATGACAACAAAGTTATAGAGTACCTTTAAGTATACACTGCCCTAGGAATAGGAGGAGGAGTGTTTAGGCTCTGGCGTTCCCACCACCCATACATTTCTGCGGAGCACTCCCATGGCAGGCATGCCGAGCATCTAGACAATTAAAGAGATTCATAGTTTGTCCTTTCATGAACAAACCTATATTTCGGCATATGGCAACAAAGTTATAGAGTACCTTTAAATCTATACACTGCCCTAGGAAAATAGGAGGAGTGTTTAGGCTCTGGCGTTCCCACCACCCATACATTTCTGCGGAACGCTCCCATAGCAAGAATGCTGAGCATGTGTAGTACAGCCTCCTAGTGTTTTCATCTGGAGACGCATGAAGAAAAAAAAACAAGTCGACTACAAGTAGTACAAGTACAACTGTCCCGAAATATACCGCGCTTGTACAATGTCATTCACATTGGTCACTCACTGCGCTGTACAGAAACATCACTGCATTGCCAAATGCCAATGCCATTGCTACGTACTGCAGTACAGTGCATGCTATTTGCGGTGTATTGCAGACCTTTTGTCTGGGTATGGTGCTCACTAATGTATGCAGCAGAATTGGAAGTTTCCAATTTGTGCATTTTAATGGAATTGATTTCCATAAATTGCAGTCACTTTGCCAATTGATGTAGCATGTTTGTACAAGCAAGCTTGCTGAAATTATCATAAAATATCGTGTATATCGATCCGTCCATAACGAAACTGACAATTTTGTATGCACTTGTCCTGCTCCGACATTGTTTTTAAAATGAGGGCAACATGTTATACAGTATAAACGATTTATATTACCCTTTGTCTAGATGGAGTTGGAAAGTTCAGAATTTATTGACTAGATTTTATTGTATATATATATTTTTTAAATTATGGGCTTTTTATGGCATGGTTTTGACATTTGATTACAAGCAATAATTCACAAGAAAAAACAATATAGTGGCGAGATGATCAAGAAAGAAAAAAGAGAAAAAGAGAAGAAAATAAATTGTGCAATTCAACACAAAATAACGATTGCTGGGGTCTGGGGAAGATGTTTTCACCAATTTGACTCATTAAATTCCAGTATTTTCTGACCAATCCATCATATTCCAAGATCTTCAGGAGGAATATAAAAAAAAATTATTTTGTGCTTCATTGGCCTAATTGTATTTTTATGAATCTTAATCATAACCATACCCGAACCAGAGAGGTACATGTACTCTGCGTTATAAATAATAATGGTGGTTAGACCAAAGCAAGTCATACCAATTACACTTACAAATTTACCTGCATAGCAGGCAGTATATAATTTTAAGACGAGCATTGTCTCTAGTCCAATAATATTATCTATCCCATCTTTCTTCTTTTGGATATTTGCCTTCCCCGACTTTGTTGTCACTGCAAATTTGATTTTCCCAGCCCGCGCGGGGACTCCGTCTAAATGAGAAAATTGAGTAAAATCACCCCCTCCCCTTCACTCATTAGGACCCATCTGTGATATTGCCATGCCTACAATTATGTCTTATATGTCTCTCTGATTCTTCACTGGGTCTGCGGCTCATAGGGTTGTGTTCATATCGTCGTGTGAGAGTGATAAGGGCGTTAAGTCAGTTTTGGGCTAAATTGAGTCAAAATGCATACCATCTTGTAAATTGGAGCTTCCTCTGTGTGATGCCCTATTTTTCAACCAGTAATCAATTATAAGTTCTGAATTCTTTTATCATAAAATATAGATAGCTTCTTAATTTAAGATAGCTTCCAGAATTTAAACATGATTACCTCCAAAGTACAAAAAGTGACTTAGTGCCCTTCTCTTTCTCAACCGACGGTATGTTTGCGTGTTGCCGATGTTGCCATCTCGCCATGCCGAGCTTTTTATTTGCCGCATGATGAGGCAAAATTTGTCATGCGATTTCATCACAGGGTGGATGGACTTGATATGCTATTGCGGCCAATTTGTAATAAGTTATCTCATGTATGTACAGTATATTTATGGGTCTGTATGATCTGAGAAGATCACTGATAAATTGCACGGGGATCATTGAACTATATTTAGATGTACTCGTTCCACTGATTTGCACATAATTTGATAAAGTAATTTCCAAAATATTAAAACTGCAGTACAAATCTGTTTCTAATATGAATGGAAAGAAAAGGAGACTGTGGTTTTAGAGACAAAAGATGAAGGGTGCTCTCAGCCTCACCCTCTTAACCTATGGAAAGGGTCACTGAGGTCTGTATGTAATTTCTATTTTGTGGTTTCTATTACGAACTATGTAATGAAAGCATTTTAAAATAATGTTTGTACAAAATAAATCCATAAATAGAGTTTTATCTGCATGGTACCTCTAACCCATTAGACCTACATGTAGATGGAAGGGTCACTGTGGTCTGTACGCAATTTTCATTTGTAGTTTTTATTACAAGCTAAGTAATGAAAGCATTTTAAAATAGTGTCTGTACAAAATTAATCCATAAATAGGGTTTTATCTGCATGGTGCCTATGAGATGAGATCAAAGAATGTGCGGAGTGATGCGTCTACATCTACTTACATGTACGTCTGCAATGATAAAGCCGCGACTCTGCATCAGACAAGGGAAAATATTGATATATTCTCGTTCGTACTCGGGCCGGCCAGTCCATCTACGAATCGATGCTGAGCGTGATTTAATTAGCAACCACGTCCCATTAAAAACAGTCCTATATCGACTCCGCTCGGGGTATGATTTACACACTACTGTGACGTAATGCTAGTTGTTTCAGTCTGCGCTAATTAATCTATAATGAATGTTCAATTTGTCCTTGGGATGAAACAACATTGAATTAAAATGGTGTGTGTGTTTTTAGTTTTACGAATCGGTAGATAATTGAGTTAGCAACCTGTCTCATTATTAGTTGTTATAATTAGATATTTTAGAGGTAAGACAAAATGCTAATTATCCCAAACATGCTTAACTTACATGCTCATAAAATCTGTGTACATGTATAATGAACAAAATATTTAGCATGTTATTTATTTATTTTTGGTTCTACATTCCAGGCGTTTTGGGCTTATATGTTATTTAATACAAAATTATATTTTTTGTGAACGTTTTGAAGAACAAGTCATGGTTTATTTCAACCTTTCAAGACATTTGCTACTGTTATGACATGCATTCTCCATCTATAGACTGAAACCAGAGTATTTTTTAGATCTGTCATTAACAGGTTAAACTTGCCTGCAATATTCACAACATGTTGTGAAAAATCCTATCACAGTTCAGTGACTGAACCTAAAAATAGTAAACAACAAAAAGACAGGCTTTTCTACATGTAAACAAGTCCTGCTACTGTCAGATACTTCAATCATGACAGATACCATTGCAACCAAAATAATCAATGAGCACAAAATAAGAAAATTTTTCTGAATGACAACATGTTCATCAATTTAAATCTGTGGAATACATTATACAGGTACAGTAGTACTCTTAATAATGAGTGATTCAAACAAATTTTAATTTTGTAGCAAACAAATATGGTTTCTGCTTCAAAAACAGTAATGTACAACCTCGTATTAGAAACCTGAGACATTGAAGGCTTGAAAATTACCTTGTTAAAAAGTCTATTTAGAATGACAAGGGAGATCATTATGAATGTGATAATACTACATGTATGCATACATTGTAGTGTAGTGTACCGTCTCAATAACACAGTACTTTCAAAACTTGTCAAGGGGAGATATTACTTTGAAGGTGATGATACAACCTCCTTGATGATACTATACTGTAGTGTGTATTGTACTGTGTATAGCAGTATAATATGGCAAAGGAGATAATTTTGTATGTGATGGTACACTTCAAAACCTGCGGGCTTTTAGAATTAGCTGGTAAACTTATTAGCGAGCTGCTGGGAGTGATCTTGTCTGGCATTAGCCCCCATCTCCGCTAATTGGACTTGACCTTGAGCGAGACGCAAACAAGCTGCTACAATACACTCTAGATGCCACCTTTAAAGGCGGTTTGGATGCGTAAATCAGATGCGCGGTGCCATCTTGTGAAAGCCTTGCGAAAAATCGAAAGTACACACTGGCTCAGTGCACTTGAACACTAGCCTTGTTTAAAATGGTGAATCACTGTATACATCCCACACATGACTACAATACGCTTTAGATGCCACCTTTAGAGGTGGTTTGGATGCGTAAATCAGATGCGTGGTGCCATCTTGTGAATGCCTTGCACACAGTGCAAAACACACGCTGGCTCAGTATTTATATAAAGAGAGAGAGAAGTGGAAGATCTACAACATATTTATGTCAAGAAACCTTGCATTTCTACAGCTACTGAAATATATGTTCAAGTACAATACATTGAACTGCCCTACTTTTAGGTCTGCACCCATATCCAAACAGTGCTGTATTGCACCATATTGATTGCTTGATACATCCACCCCAAGGAGAGTAGACTGAGTAGTACTGTATGTTTATCTTAGACTTTAGAGTTGGACAGAAATGTGAACCCATTTGATTTGTTTCGATTTCTGATCAGGAACGTTTTATTCTGCTGGATCTAATCCCTGTGATAGGAATACATTCAAAAGATGAGGTTCAGAGATTGCGTGGCGCAAGCATTTAGCGTGTCCTGCATCGCTAGATAATGTGTAATGGAGATATTATAGGCAGGCCTACACTATTGACTCATCTTCTTCTAGTATTCATAGAGCAGCCATTCTCTTTTTTGTACACACATTATGGTGATCATTGCATAATTAATTGATACAATTTATTGTTTTCAAAATATATGACTAACTTGCATATATTTGCCTTATAAATGCCTTCCTATCAAGGAAATGTAATTATTTTAATTTTAAAATGCATGAAGAATGACATTGTCCCTATAGATGATATGAACAATCAAACAATTAGCTCTGTATCTTGTTTCTCATAAACGCGAGACATTCACTCATTGTAAAGCCAAGGGGACTAAAACTATAGGTACAGTACACTGTATAAAAAGGTCATTCTAATAAATAAATACCATACACATAGTATAGTATATAGTACCCCCTTTTATGTTTGTGTACCCCCCTTCTTTAACCCAACCCCTGTTTGTTTACTTTGTATATTACCCCTTCCTTCATCAATTCCTGCCCCCCTTGCTCTTTAGACAATTCAACAATGGGGGATGTGCACTTTTCCCTCCTTTGTTTATTATTCTCTTGGCTACTTCTTATTGTAGGGAGGTTATTCATAATCAGAAGCAGACAGATGGATCAATAGAATTGGTCTACAGGACAAGTTGTTTTTTTGGCAAGCACAATTCTTTCTTTTTAAAATGACCATTCATAGCAACTCTGAAAACAAACACTTTTTCCCACAGATGTAAAATTAACCCAGAGAAAAGTGCCATAAACATATTTACAAATACATTTATCAGATGATAACAAATATTTTTTAGTGATTCCTACTATACTGAGCTTTGGTACCTGCATAGTCCCAACAGCTTTCAATCACAATTGTTATTAAAGGGAGCACTAGCTGTAAATTATATTTACATGAAAAACTTGAAGCAAGGTATTTTTAGTGTGTTTTTTTTCTGCTTATTTTCATAAATGTACAGTTAAATGCTGATTATCCTCAACAAAGTACTGCCTACCCATTAATACTGCTACTCACTATACTCACTACTCAGTACATTATGCTAACCCATTTGCAATCAGCTCAGTAATTACCCTACATTAGCTGGGGTTTTAATGGCTGTGCTAATTGGATGCAAAGGAAGTGGCTTGGTAGGGGACAAACAAGGTTTTTTTTTTTAATTCTGGGGATTCATTGCTGTGATTGATGAATATTATACAAATAGTCCATGGTTTGGAGTTGAATATATATCAGAATATATATACTGTACACCGATACATTTTGTATTTCATGAGTGCATACATGTATGTATTGCATCGAGGCCGTATTTAGATGTGTGTATCGTGGAATTTTCAACGACAAGAAGATGATGATTTTGAGGGGGCTGATTTTGTTTTATCAATTGATGAACCCAAAATTTACCTTGCTCAATTTGTGAGACTGCCAAATGCAAAGTAATATTTGCTTTCTCATTTCACTGACTTTGAACACCGTTGAAATTCTCCCAGGGAGACTTTCATATCTGAAATGGTCTACTTATGAAGTTTTAAAAATACTGCTGTGTTAAAAAGTTTGTACAATTTATAAGAAACCGACACAATCAATGATGTGAAAAGGGTAGTAGCAGTGCATACAAGTACAGTGTAGCCGTTTGCTTTTGGCAAATTTTAATCGAGCTGAAACTAGTGTCCATTATTTTAAAAATCAGACAATTTCTGTCATATTTATCAATTTGAATTGTCCACTTAATTACAAGACAGTTACAAAAATGTTGCAGTGTGAAAAAGCCATTAAAAAAAACGACACAATCAATGATATGAAAAGGATAGTAGCGGTGCCTACAAGGAGCCGTGTGCCTTTGGCATTTAATACGAGTGGTAATTGCTGGTCCATTAGAAGCTGCACTGTCAGTGCGGGGTAATTTGACCAGGGAATGAGAGAGTGGGGGTTTTTCGGAGGTAATTTGACCGGGGGATTGAGGGACCGGACCGTTGGTTGTTTACTGGGGAGGGCAAGCGCGAGAAGTATTTGGCGATTGATTGTCATTGCTGATCATGTGCGCGCGATGGTATTTCTATTCAGGAAGGTGGTCCATCCATTTTCAGTTTACGCACCTAAATGTGGCCAAAATATTCACCATTTGGGCCTGTTCCCTGTTCTAGAAGGGAACAGGTTAACAATAGACTAGGGTAGGAGAAGTATTTGGCGAGTAATGGCTTGTGTGTGTGCCATCTCTGGTTCCCTTTCTGTTTTTTTTTTGTCAATGAGGTCCATGTAACATTGCTTGATTTCTTCCATTTATTTGATATTTTGTCCTACTAGCCAAATGTACAAAATGTTTTATTCCCCCATCGATTCCCTGTTGATCATCTGGTTTGGAAGGACAATCAATCATCAGCAATGAAACATTCACAGGCTGATAAATACATAATCAGGAGACAATTGTCGTTCTTGGGAAGTTAACCCTTTTACCACGGCAATAGATATACTGCTTCAATAGCTATATACGAGATTATTTTACGGACCGGTCGAGTTACCCCACTGGGCGCGCACAAAAGAACCGATCGATATCTGGTTGACCATGGCATTGTATTCGCTTCTATTCAACCTATAGCGTGAGTTCGCTGGTCAAGTAGTTCACACAATAGAGGCGATCGATATGCATAGTATAGGGTCAGCGAAGTGAAATTCTATGCGAAAACTATGATTCTGGCTTGTATGGGTTTGTATACGAATATCCTGAAATTAGGCTTGTGTATTACCATGATAAAATTGTAATAAAACAATAATCACGCAACTAGAGTCGGGGAAACTTGATATAGGGCAATTCCAAGCAAACATTGACATAAGCACCCATTTTTCAAATTCGTCGAATCATAACATATTTGGTATCAAATTAAAGCTTAAAGATTAAACTATTCAGAAATGCATTTTGTTCAAAAAATTTGTTGGTGTAAACTATTATTTCATAGGAATTAATTAGCATAAATTAATTTTCAATTATTTTCACAAAATATACTTTTAAATATTAAGCTTAAAAGAACTGCAAAAATAGGTTTTCATAAAATTTTCTTTCAGTGTTGGTAAGAACATTACTTCAATTTATCAGATAAATATCTATTTTGGCATTTTCACTCTTTGTTCTGCTTCAGTGACTTTTTCATTTATAGTCATATATATGTCACGCTGTTACCCTAAAAACAGGTATTTTTAATATTTCTGGAAAAATATGAATGGGAATGAAATTATATTTTGTTTCTTCTTCATTCACCCATAGGGCTATATTATGGATGCTAAATAGCAGCATTATCTTTTACCACTAATTAATCTAAGCAATATCAATTTGGTCACGCTGTTACTTTTTGGGTAACAGCGTGACGCAACCTACTTTTTTTTGGCAATATCTCAAGAATGGTCGGATGGATTCTGTTCAAACTTTGTACAAGACATGCATTCAGAGGTATAGATTATCTGATACATTTTGGGGCCATGAGGTCAAAGGTCAAAGGTCACAGCTAATTAATATGCAAAAAATATATTATTCTCAATATATTTCAAGAAAGTAGATGACCTGATTATAGAATTTGGTCATGGGGTCAAAGGTCAACAGGTCAAATTATTGTAGTTTATTTTTTATCTCACAAAAAAATGCCAGAATTAATGTTAGAAAGAGTACTGTAGATAGAAGAAAATTCTATGAAAATGTTTGGAGCACAGGTCAAAGGTCACTCGGATAATTACCAATTCAAACACAAAAACTTACTGACATTGAAATCATGTTACATGAAACAAATCACTTGTAGATATGCACTGTGCCGACATAAAATTAAACATTTGTATGCTAATTTGAGAAATAAGGTCAAAGGTCAGATGTCAAAGGTCTAATATTTCATTGTTGCAATTAAGTTTGTATTTTGGGTTTGATATTTGATGGTTCCTCAAACTAAATTATGAAAAAGATAAGAATTTCAATTTTGTCCAAAAACATTTTTGATCAATAGAGGGCGCTAGGCTGCAAATTTGTGTCATGCGAACCATCATTACAGAGCATCTGGGTTATATTACCCATTCATCTAGTTCTGTATAGATTCTGGATGACTACATCAAAATTATATAATCTTATTCATCTCATCAATATCTCCCATATATATAACATGTACAATTCAGAGGTCACGCTGTTACCGTCACGCTGTTACCGTGCACAGATACGTTTATGATATCATATTTACTATGAACATTGGATTTTTTCTACATTTTTATTTGGATGTTCTAGCTTGATGTCTAGTACAAAGAATCAATGTGACAAAATTGCAAAATGTTCCTGTAGTTCACAGAGTTTGCTTAGTTTCTTGCCATGTAAGAAACCCATGTCTTTTTGCCGTCACGCTGTTACCGCAGATATTGATATTCATAATTCATAATTTAGTGGGAATTTGGATTTTCTTTCCTATTTTAAATAATTGGTAGGATAGTGGTAACAGATGCATATCAAAATTTGGTTCTGGACATTTTTATTTTGTGAGTTATTTAGACTTTCATCGTGAGAAACACCCTCCTACCGTCACGCTGTTACCTTGGAATTGCCCTATACATGTAGCCAAGGGTTCAATCTTTGTATTCAGCTAAATTATATTGTACTTACAAGATGCATAAATGTATGTTTATGCAATTAATATAGCCCTTGCTCGGAACCGAGAAATCTCTGTTCCCGTATATGAGTAGGTGCAACGGGGACCGAGAATTCTCGGTCCCCGTAGTGATCGGGTTAATGTAGAAGCATCTTGCTACAGCACATGCGCCTATGGGCTAACTCTTATGCCTACCGCCCAGTCATAGTGTTAGGGAGGGCCCGAAAACTACTATGTAGGTATTTATTGATCGTAAGTGTGAAAAATCAACAACCTGTAATAAAAATAAGAAGTTTGAGCACCCAACTATGCCAGACACCCACTCCAAAAAAGGACAAAATATACAGACATACCTTTCCGTTAAATATAGGTTGTGTGTTATAGGGTTCGGGAGTCAATGAAACTATTCAAAGAAGAATTCTATTTCCAGTCTAAGGAGTAACTATTTCTAGTAACTATTCAGAGGTGTAATAGCCACAGTCGTACAATTATCCTCCAACGATACAAGTGGGTAATTCATCTGTTTGCACAGCAAATCGTAACTATTTTTTGACGGGGTAATCGCTTCGCACAATAGTCGCAATACTTGAGTGTGGCACCACCATATCAACAGATTAAGGGTTTAAGGGTGGAGCAGGCATGCCATTTATCTTGATCATGTACCCATTCCAAAAAGGGAGTCAAAACTATTTGTAAATGTACTGGACTGCAAGCCAATCACATAAATTGAGATGTAAATCTGGCAAGTACTGTCTGTTGGTTAACGTTCTGGACCAGTCCCAAAATTACCTTGGCTTGGGTCTATGAAGAATGCATCATGGTCCTTTTTAATCCATTGAGGATGCATACAAATACAGAGATCAATTACTTAGAATAGGAGGGTTATGTCTGGTTAGTTCCAATTCTCACCTTAAAAAGAGTCAAATTGACTCATTGCCCAGTCATTTATTACTCATTTCCTTACAGACATACTGTAGTAGTAAAAGGATTTCATAAGATCATCTAGAATCCTATTAATGAGTATTGTGGTTGTTTTTTCATGTCTCATAGTGAAAAAATAACCCTGTGGCTCAGGACAATTTTCAGCCCTCAAGATGCCTCCCCCCCCCAAAAAAAAACAACAACCAAAAAACACTGTAATTGGGTCTAACGCAACTTTAAGAAGATATAACACATTTCTTAGAGTGCTACATGTACAATGTAATTTAATCAAATTAAGGTGAACTTAAAAAGTAGCAATCAAAAGTTTATTTCATGCTTATTTAATTCATAGCCCAAATGCAATAGCTACATGTACATATGGGTCATGCATTGATATTACAAATGTATGTCCATCTGTTAATTGTTTGTAATTGTTACCATAATGAATCACCTAGACGTGTTACAAGAGTTCCGAGTGAACTTCGGATGATACATGTGATAAGTATCAGTCTACCCATGTTTACCGTATGATAACGCGAGTCAATAAAACAAAAGCATTACATGCTAAGAGTGACCTTATAAAACCCTATCTGATTCTGTTGTACACATTTAGTGTTTGGTCATCGGTTTTGTGTAATTAATAATTCAGAGGTAACAAAAGTTCCGGTGTGATTAATTACGCAGAAGATGACAATGTCAGGGATTTGTGGCCAATGAATAAAAGAAAGATATCTTCTGTATCTCCCCAAATGACCAGGTCAAATGGTAATTAACCCATTCATAATTGACCATTCCCCCAGTTGCTAGAACTGTACGTGGTCTAGATGTAAAAAGGATGCGATGCCAACCAAATATAATCTTGAATGGGTTAACCCATTCAGCGTGGTAACCACATTTTGCTTGTGTAAATTGATAGCTATTTCATTGATAAGTATACAGATTACAGAGGATTAATTATTTGCTGCAGGTGGGTAAATCAGTGATTAATTACATGTACAGCTTTATTTTTGTTGTTATGGACCATTCTGAAAGTAGAACAAATATTCAAATATTCTTTATACAAAAAATAAATAAATACAAAATAACAAAATGTACTGCCCTGGTAATAAATACAGAAAAATAAAGAAATATGTCCCAACGTGCCCCCCCAAATAATAATACATTACCCCCACCCCTGATTAGTATGACCATGCTATGCCACAGCTCCAAGGAAGAAATTATAAGTAATGAATGTTGTTTTTTTTTTTTTTTTTTTTTTTTTTGGGGGGGGGGGGGGGGGGGTTACCTTTTCAAGGTCACCTGCATGAAAATAGCACTCTAAAAAAAAATGTGCATTGAACTACAGTATACAATTACTGGGGCTCTTGTATGTTTTGGGGGCTCTTTTTGCCATTCAGGGGGGGGGGGGGGGGCTAAATTGCCCTGAGACCCCGTGTATTTTCTTCACTGCACTGCTCCACATGAGTCCACAGGTATCATTAAAACAGGTACCTGTTTTGCAGGCATCATGCCATGTAATACATAGTACATTCCACGTAAAGTGCATGCGACCCCAGGTTGTAGCCTGTAGTCTCTCAGTGAGTGTCACACTTTTGTCTGTGTTATCATTGGCATCTCCCCTTGCACCTTTCGCCAACCTACATACATGTATGAATTAACCAATTGAGGACCGATGCTGGAGATGTCTTGGGCATCTGTGTGTAGGGAATACATGTTATATTGGTTGAAATATCGGTATCATGGCAAAATGTTTTCAATTGGTTAAAATTTGGCCTCTTTTCCACCATCATCTTAGCTACATGTAAGCTATGCCAACATTTGAGCTAAGTATTGTTGATATCCATTTATCACACTGCCCGACATCATCTTTGGCTAGATTTCATGGAGAATATATTGCACTAAAATCATGGCAATACTTGAATGTATTTAAAGGGTTAAACTTCTCGTTTTCATCACCATCATCGTAGCTCAGATGTGGCTTACACCTGTAAGTGCACAGGTCCCTAAAGGTATCTCTGGATGTTTTCTTAGTTTTGGATCAAACTCAAGGGTTGTTTGTGTGAGCTGTTTTTAACTGATTCAGCTGTAAACCTGCCAAAACCACAGACATGACGTGTTGGAGACCAAAACACCGCCCCAATCAACAAAAACACATCTAAATAGTCTCAAACTCGCACATACACAGACACGCGCGCATACACATACTCATTCACGTTTTTATTCATTTTATCATAAAAATTTATAGTAGAGGCTCATCACCAAAAGTCATTTAACCCATTCACAACCGTTCCCCAAAGTACTTGGGCTGTATTCTATCAATAAAGGCCCGGTCACATATCAACGGATAGGGTAAACGGATGCCCGACGAATAGACAATTTGCGAAATCAAATTTTCCAGTGGTGAAAGTCATCTCCATTGCTTCATGCACAAAATTTTCCGCCGGGTAGAACAACGTACATGTACATCGCCCGACAAGAAACGCATACAAACGGAGACGAACGGATTGAAAATCTTGCTCTCCGTCGGGCATCCGTTTACGCTATCCGGTGATATTTGACCGGGCCTTAAAGAAATTGAGAATGCCTGCTATTCCAAAATCTATTGTCTTTAATGGGTTAAATTAGTGCTCGTTGTAATGAGCGGGTTATATATTCCCCAACCCCTGCGATGAGGCCCTTCGTTCATTTAGATATTGGATCTTGTCGCTTTCACACTCCACAAGTCTGGTGGAAAATTCAGATCATGGGGGAACCAAGTCAGGCGGCGAAACAAACACTCCACGATCTTCCAGTCATGGGATGTTAGTTTCAATACCAGGCTGCTGCTTTTTATTCTTTCCTCGTCCATTTTACAAACTTTTGAGAAATGGTAACCAATGTCTGAATGTCATGTAAATGATCAAACATATCCTATACAGTCTTCCAGGCTGCTACCTTTAAATCTTCCCCGTCTTCAACATGGATACTTCACTTAGAGCACAGTAATTTAGGAAATGAGATACTTACAATTTACGAATCTCGTGGAAAATTCCTATCATGGGGGAACCAAGTCAGGCGGCGAAACAAACATTCCTACGATCTTTCAGTCATGGGATGTTAGCCTAGTCACCAGGCTGCTGCTTTGAATGTTTACATGTCGGCCAATTTAAGTACCGGTACATAAAAACATAGTAACCAGTCATGCAAATTACCAAACATATCCTTTTTTACAGTCTCCCAGTTATCTACATGTACGTATGTGTTAGCCTGGAGAACAGGCTTGTACTTTAAAATTTACTGTCTTCAGTACTGAATGTTGAACATCTTACAAATCTCATGGAAAATTCAGATCATGAGAGAAGCAAGATAGGCAACAAAATGAACACTCGACGACGGTCTTCCAGTCATGGTATATAGTCTTGTCACCAGACTGACGCTTTTAAGTCCTTTTGTCTTTCATATGAAAAACTCATGTCATGCAAAAAATACACTCTACAGTCTTGATGTATGCATACCATTTTTTTTCCTGTAAAGATGCATTAAAACAAAATATATAAACAATCACTTTCAACTGCAGAAAAAAGAAGTCATATTCCACTACTTCGAAGCAAAGCTAGGTATGTGCATTTGCATACTCGGCATTACTCATCTGTTCAACATAAATCGCCTGTATGAACATGTACATGTACGCATCTAGCTAAGCAACTGGCTAGACTAGCTTTGGAATATTAATGTATAATCTGCATGAATAATTGATCAAAATGTCTGAATTAATTAAAACCCTGCTCCCAAAATATCCTTGTGAATGATGTTCCATCATGAACTTGAATGAGCAAATTGTCTCTAGAGTTAGCCAGTATGTGTACACTGTACAATATTTGTACATGTACACTTTTAAAGGTAATAGTTTGGCTTGATGAGAAAATGCAGTCAAATTGCATCTTATTGCCAATATAATGTCATCAACCTTTTGATGTAAATTATTTGTTTACAATTAACATAAAATTTAAAATTTTGACATAACAGATTTTTCTGGTTACAGGCATGAATAAAACGTTTTTACAATTATTGTCAAGTTTTACCTCCCCTATTTCACACAAAAATGTGTGTCCTTTTAAAAATACATATATGCAAACAATGTTGTCATGACTGCAAAATGTAAATAATGCAAGTATACCACATCCTTGCTCCTTGTTTGTATTGGACTTTTTTTAGAAATATTGTGTCTGGGCTTCAACATGATGACCTCATGCAAAGATTGCGCAATGTAATGTACATGATGTAAAATATTCTATGCATCCTACTTGCATATTTGTAATTTTATGTTTGTATTAATGTTCTGCCGACCTCGACGATGCCTTCATGCAAAGATGGTGCAAAGTAAAATGTAAAAAGTGCCCAATGTACACTCTTGTTCCATGTTTGTAAATTATGTAAAAAGAATGAATATATTTTGAGACAGGTATGGCCACGACAATATCATCATGCAGATATAGCGCAATGTAAAATATAAATAATTTCAAAGATATTGCATTCTTGCTTCTTTGTTTGTATTGGAAAGTTTGTATTGGAAAACTTATTGTGTCTGAGCCTTTGCCACAATGGCCACATGCAAAGATGGTACAACGTAAAATATTAAAAATCCCAAGTATGCATTCTTGTTCCATATTTGTATTTTTAAAATATGTTGCGGTCAGGTCCTCAACAATGTGTTCGTGCAAAGATGGTGCAATGTAAAATAGGAATAATGCATTCTTGTTCCATATTTGTATTTTGTACAAATTGCGAAATGTTGTGTCTGGGGCTGGGCGAAGACCTCCCACACAGATCCGCTTTCAATAACAAGTATTTCCCATTTTGTTTAGATATCATAATTTACTTTTTGTTAATGATAAAAAGTGGATTATATGGATCATGAACATTTGATTGCCCTAAAGAGTCCCCACAGAGATCATAAAGATCAGTGAGAAACTTTTAGAGCATTTAATGAACACATTGTGATATAAATGCATTATGATGACCTACAAATTTGTGTAGAGTTTAGATTTTGACAATTTTAATGCCCCAAAGGCATTGCTCAGGCATTGTTGTAAATGGCACGTGGTGGGGGGGGGGGGGGAGGCTGAACCTTTAGCTTTGCAAATTATTATCGTCTCATCGCCTCCTAGTTTTGTATGCAGTCAGGGGGGCTACCTCCCTGGTTACTGTCATTCAACTGGTCTAGGAACTTTATGAAGCAAAATAGATCTTCTTTTAAAAAAATAATAAAGCAATGTCATGCTTGCTGCTTTTACTTAATTTGTGGCCCTGAATATTGTTAAATGGCCTACCTCCAAGGTTTTATGCATTCAGGGGTATTACCTCCCTGGTTTATATCATAGGATACTACATTTAACTACTTCATCATACATTTAGGCAAATAAGATGATTATTTATACATGTACTGTAGCTTCGTAATGAGACACTATCATGCCTACTGCATTTACTTAATGTTTGGCCTTGAATATTTGTCATCATCATCACCCCTAAGGCTCGTGATTTTATACATGGTTTCTATCAACTGGTTAATTAGGATACTAATTTCTTATTCATGAAAGCAAAATGGATTATTGCACATGAACCAACCAAAAAAATACACGGGGGCGACGGGCGATTCGCCCCCGATACCTTTGGAATCACCCCCGTGAGCCACGGCACGGGGGCGAAAAAAACAAGAAAAAAAAAGAAAAGTTTTTTTTCTTCTTTTTTTCTTCAAATTTTTGTTAACATCTTTTTGCATGATCGGAAAGCGCCAGAAACGTACCAAACATGGCATAATCGGATAGATCACATTGATAATCATTTATTAGACCCTTGAGCAGTGAAAACGATGTAAAAAAAAAAAGAGCCCCCGTGAGCCCCAAAATAGCCCTCGTGAATAATTTCACGAGGGCGTTTTTCTCCCTCAAAATTTTCAAAATCGCCCTCGTGAAAAAAATGTATTTTTTTGGTTGACATGAACGTTTTTGTAATGAGACACTGTCATGCTCACTGCATTACTTAATGTTTGGCCTTGTATATTTGTATAATCATCATCACCCCGTAGGCTCAGGTTTTTATACATTCAGGTTTCTATCTACTGATTAATTAGGATACTAGTAACTACCTCATAAAGGCAAAACTATGATTATTATTAGTTACCGTACATGTACATAACATAATGATGAGACAATTTCATGCTCACTGCATTTACTCAATGTTTGGCCTTGCATATTTGTATCACCATCACCTCAGGCCCTGTGTTTTTATACATTTCAGGTTTCTATCAACTGGTTGATTAGGATACTAATTTCTTTTTTGTAATTATAAAGGCTAAATAGATTATTATAAGCTTCACAATGAGACACTGTCACGCTCACTGCATTTACTTTTACAATTTTGGCCTTGCATATTTGTACATCATCATTGCCCCTTAGGCTCAGGTTTGTATGTACATTCAGGTTTCTATCAACTGGTTGATTAGGATACTAGTAACTACCTGGTTACAAAATGAGACAATTTAATGCTCGTACTGCATTTACTTAATATTTGGCCTTGCATATTTGTATCATCATCATCACCCCTTAGGCTCAGGTTTTTATATATGTACATGTACATTCAGGATCAGGTTTCTATCAACTGGTTAATTATGTTACTAATTTCTTAATCATGAAATCAAAATAGAGTAAATTGTAATTTTTATAATGTGACACTGTCATACTCAATGCATTTACTTAAACATTTGGCCTTGCATTCATGTATTGATCATCATTGCCCCTCATTATACATTCAAGGGGTGCTAGCTACCTGTCTGTTCTCTATCAATAGGTTGATTAGGATACTAAATTCTTAAATAAAAGCATAAAGGTAAAATAGATGATTATTAAGTTCATTTAAAATGAGACACCTGTCATGCCCACTGCATTTACTTAATGTCTGGCCTTGCATATTTGTATCATCAATTAAGGACAATTATATTGCCCCTCTGGCTCTGAATTCAAGGGGGCGGTAATGTACCTCTCTGGTTTATGTCAAATACTTGATCAGGACATTAAGTTCACTGAGGGCCCACAGAATGGGTAATTATCAGTACCATAAAACCAGAAAGGATATCATTAGTAGTTTCACAAAGCCTTTATATAAACCAGAAAGGATAGTATTATTAGTAGTTTTACAAAGCCTTTTCATAAACCAGAAAGGATATTATTAGTAGTTTTACAAAGCCTTTACATAAACCAGAATTATGATTACTATTAGTTTCATAAAGCCTGGTCATGGTTTATTTACCATCAATGCATCCTTCCTATTATGGGAGGGTTGGAAAAGGAAGTTTTTAATATGTACCCCATTAAAATGAGTTATCACCCCCAGAATTTCACCACTATTTATCCAGCCTTGAAAGGTTGGGCTAATAATAAAAAAATGTTTATGTTCGAGAAATTTGGGCGGGACAGGAAGCATTGTAGACTCCTATAATTGTGGCCATTTCCTCTGTGGATTGAAAACGTAAAAATATTTAGTAAAAACTATAGAATTTTGATATTGTAGCAGTTTTCTCCCCAACTGTCATCGATTTTGCTTCATGCAAAAGATCTACAAAGATATTCACTGTATTTAATTAGGAAAGGAAGTTTCGTAGACTTAAATTGTGGCCATTCATTTCCTTTGTAGATTGAAGAAATAAAACAAATCATAAAAAGTGAAAAGTGTAGCATTTTTAGCAGACTTTTTCTCCCGAAATTTTACTGCCATCAGATTTAATTTTTGGTGAAAGATGTAAAAGAAAATAATACTTTTCAACATTTAGTTTTGAAAGGAAGTTTTGTAGACTTTAATGTAATTGAGGCCATTTCCTTTGAAGAAATAAAAACAAATCGTAAAGAGTGAAAACTTAATTTTGTTTCTAAGCAGTTCTCTCCTAAACTTTTACTGTCATCAAATTTTACTTCAGGTGGATGATTTAAAAAATAGACACTTTTTTTGGAGAGGAAGTTTCGTAGACATTAATTGTGGCCATTTCCTTTGTAGATTGAAGAAATAAAACAAAATTAACAAATCATAAAAAGTTAAAAACTGTAGAATTTTGAGCATTTCTCTCCTAAAATTTGACTGTCATCAAATTTGATTTCAGGTGGAAGATTTAGAAAAATATACACTTTTTGGGGAAAGGAAGTTTTGTAGACATTAATTGTGGCCATTTCCTTTGAAGATTGGGAAATAAAATATTGTGTGTTCATGAGACCATTCGCTAGCAGTTTCTCTTCAATTTTTTTCTTGTATGATTGCATCCGATCAATAGGTGTACACCACATTGCAATTTTTAATGATTGATATGTCTCCTTCTTACATGTAGGTAAAGAAAGCTGTTTGGATATTGTAAAGTGTTGCCATTACCTTGTCTGTGGATTGAAGATATTAAATACTTAGTAAAAAATCAGATAATATTTGCAATTTCCCTATCAAACACACTGCAATACTTTGAGTGGAGAGTAGAGTATAGCCTAGGAAAAAAACTACAAACGTACATTGTATTGATGTTTATATGCGTTCAATATTTAGTATTAGTCATTATGTTTGATTTGCATGACCCCTTTTTTCAAAGAGAAAAATAAACGCACATCTGACATTATGACTGAGCAATGTACATGTTCCCCCAAAACTAATATTTGTACAATACAGTCAGTCTTTCATGTATACGAAACCGACCATGTCATAGTTCTGTATTCTTTTGTTAAATTTACTGTAACACTGTAAGTCTCCTGTGTTAATATTCAAGTTGTTTTTTTAGTTGTCATTTATTATAGATTAAAGATTTAATTCAATTTTCTTTATCATTGCACAAAAGGGGCCAGCCATGTATATACTTTTTACAAAATTGTACTTGTACAGTCTATGTCATTGCGCACATAAAGGGCTTTACTTATGTTATTATACACGCCTATTGTTTGTGTACACGTCAGCCATTTGTCTTTTGGTTATTCCACTCGTTCCTAAACAAACTTGTATTGTTTCTTTCCGTTGGTCGGGGAAAACCGGTTGATGGAGCAAGCTGCTTGGTTTGCAAGGGAACTGGACCGGTATATTTGATTTTGCCAAACGCTAACGCCCCCTTTATTAGTGGGACAACCCTGGATTGGCGCTAACAATTTGTGTTGTTGTTGTTGTTGGTACGTGAGGAATGTGGGTTTTCTCAGTTTAAAGGGACAAGTTACAAGTGGCTTTACACTCTTTATAATTGAATTTGAAAATCTACAGCCCGTTGATGGTTGGAATATTAAACAAGTTTTAAGGAACATTGGCAAGTAGAAATTACCCGATTTAAACATGTTACTGAAAGTATACATTTACGCAATCATAAATACAGAGATGACCTAAAAAGATGACTTCCAATACGACTGGCCATTAAATGTTTGTATTTTTGTGATTTTACAGGAGTTTTTGGCCCATTGTATCTCAAAGAAACTGTATTTATGATTGAAATTATTACTGTATATCTATTTCAACAGTTGTTGCTCTTCAACCTTGCAATAAAATTGAGCATTTTTTTTCTAAACCACAACTAAACAAATCCTTTAAATACACACGCACACACTCACTCACCCAACTACATGTACCAAGTGATAAGTTCATTCCCGCATGAAATGTCATTTCAATCAAATGCCAAGCTAGGATTAACTTTTGTATCTTTTGGCGATGCTGTTTTTAACTTGTGTCCGGTCGGAGACATACATGTAAAAAGGGTCATGTATGTGTATGTGCCTTTTAACCCCTTGACTACGGAACCGGGTGGGTTGTGTACAAAGTCTATGCGGATTTCAGAAACTCTAAGGGAAGGGGTAAAGGTCACTAGTTATGCCTAGTCCATATCTAGATGCTGAATTATCAGTATAGGGATTTGTGATGGTAAAGTGGTGTCATTTCATTTGTAAATAAAGCACAATTCGACCATGTCCCTATGGCAAGCCTGTTTGTACAGTCTTGCCACAGGATGTGTAGAGAAAACAAAACGTGAGCTACCAGGTTGCCATAGGCAACATCAGGTTATAAATAAAATATAGTAATAATATTACACTGGTCTGTATACAGTATATAGTTTTCTAGTTACATCCCTAATCTATTTTTAAAACACTTTTGATGATAACATTGATAACACATCCAAGTAAATTTAATTATCTAGGCTTCTCACTTCAAGAGTTTGACTCTTTGAACCGCGCATTCCATACAGGGAGAAATGAGACAGCAGCTGTCAGATAAATTACTGCAAATTATGGGGATACACCCTAAAGGTAAAGGCCCAGTAACATATCACCGGATAGCGTAAACGGAGGCCTGACGTATAGAAATCAAATTATCCGGTGGTGAAAGTCGTCTCCATTGCTACATGCACAAAACATTCCGCCGGATAGAACAATGTACATTGCCTGACAAGGAACGGACAAGAAACGCATCCAAACGGGGACAAACGGAGTGGAAATGTTACTCTCCGTCGGGCATCCGTTAACGCTATGCGGTGATATGTGACCGGGCTTAACTTCCAATTTGAATATCGCTAACATCACAGACAATCACGGGGAATAGATTACACTTTTGATAGTAGCCTGAGACAGTGGTGTAGCGACAAATGGCGTAGAGGCATGTGCCCCCAACCCACTACCAACAATCATTTAAACAACAAACAATTTTTTTTTGGAAAAAAAATACATAAGGTGTGCCCCCCTCCCCCCCCCCCCCCCCCCCCTCGCCAACCATTTACGTGCCCCCAATCAGTATGACCACACTAGGCCACTGGCTTGAGACAAGTGTGGTATCCTGGTTAGCAATGTAGTATTAAAAGCAGTGTAAGTAAATAGAACAAAAATCACATACATGTACACCCTCATTCACCCCATACCCAATGTTCTGTACAAGGCCAGACGTCAGCCATGTGGACCCGGGTAATAACTACAGAACTATTGTGGCTCATGTATGATGATCTGGGATCTGTGGAATTTCTGTTTGACAGCTGCTGGGCACAATTATGGAAATGTCATTTGACTTTCTATACAAATCAGAAATCTCTCTTTACACATGTACATGTATGGATCTGGCATGTTGCCACGTTTGTTCAGTGGTTTATTTGGAGGACAAATATTTATGTTTTACTTTTGCCACAGTATATACATGTAGTTATTTGTGCAAAAGTTGTGTTGACGCATTTACTCTTGAAAGTGCTGAAGATATGAATTAATATATATGAAACAAGACAGTTACACTGAATAAGCTTCATGAAATTTGATATTCAATATTTTACCTTTTCAACTTCATTTCTTTGAGCAATTCCCTTCAAACTTGACATTTATGTATCAACAAAAATAAAAGAATGACTTATAGGGCAGATCTGTGTAATTTTGTTGATACAGATAAATCAATATTGACAATTATTGCAATATGGTATAGATGAGTGCTTATTTTACAACATGGGCAACCTTAAAAGGCTTTAGATAATCTAACAACAGCAACCGCCACTTTTTTTATATTATTTACTTTCAAATTATTTTGATTGGTCTACTCAGAATTTTGGCTCCAAACTACGCCTTGCAATTCAGAATTACTCTTGGGGTAAGCCTAGACAGATTACGGCAGTGTAAGCGATGTAATGACATTACATGTAGCTTGTTCCAGTAATCCCCGCCGAAAAGCGATGGCGTGTTACTGCCTCTACTTAGCAAATCTCCTTACTCGTGAAATTTTAAGGATGCGCTGAATCATCCCCAGCCAATATTCGGCGAAGATGAGATTTAATCTGTAGTATAAACATGGGGGAAGAAATATCAGCAAATGTGACCGCTCTGGAAAAGTTAGGTTTTTTTCAGCAAAAATCTGAATTCAAGATCTTTATTTTAATTAATACTGAATTTTAAGATCTCATCATTGGCATTCATTTGATACAATAATAACAAATGACAAATTACATAATTTTAATTAATTAAGGTCACGTGTGAAAATAAATACATATTTTCACTTTAAAAGCAAGTTTCTGCAAAACATGAATTGCAGACAGGAGCCTGATGTTACTAAAGCCGGCAGTAACAATTATTATATAATTTTATTATTTATTTATTTATTTATTATATTCCTGCATGTCTCGCAATAATCAATTTCGTACATCAAAATAAACTGTCATAACATCAAAATAAACTGTCATAACATCGAAATAGAAACGTACAGAGGTCTGGCAATATAAGCTAGAAGCTTGAAGTGTTGCCATACCTAATATAATGCAAACCCAAACTTATTACCATATAGTTTATGAAATTATTAATGATTTGGGATGGGGGTAACCAACTAACCATATTATGTTGTTCCTTTATTTATAACAAAATACCTGTTGTGGTGAATGCAGATGGGTTTAATATGAAGCTATGCTGACTATAAATACATAGTGTTGGATATGGGGAAACTATCCCAGATAAAAAGAAATGATCAACGCTAAATTTAGATTATGCATCTGAAGTCCGACCATGCACAACATAAACTTGTAGGTTGCGGAACAAAAAGGTCATAACAAGAATCTATAGAGAACCTGGCAAATTTCATACCTTTTTGAAATATTCACCCATTTGGTTTGTTGTGATTGCAGTATGAATAATGGGCCGAAATAATATTTGTCTTCCAGCAATGGTAGTGCCGATTTCTAAAAGACGAGGGGAGAAAATAAATACCTGCACCGCGGGCTACCTACCGGTACTCTTACCTGTCCCACAATATTTTCTTTGGATATGTTTATAAACTCTTCTTTTTTTCTCTTTCTTTTGAGCCAATAATGAGCGTTTTCAGATGTGTTTCATGCTAGTCTTGGTAATCATTGTTCTTGAAGGTAAACGCAAGTGATTATCCTCACCGTTTTGAAACGAGTATGACTCTGAGACAGTTCTCAATTACCCAAAATATCTTGATGTATTTCTGCAAAGCTGTTTTATACACGTTTCTTTGTTTTTCTATTATATAGAAAAACACTTTTAAAAAACTAACTATCAAAAGTAGTTAAACACAACCCTCAGGCTCAGGAGTTGGTGATTTGGCAAAGATTTAAAGTGGAGATATTTTTGGGTGGAGTATTATTTTGTAAAGCCTTGTAAGGAATAAGAGAACATATGTATGGGTCCTTTAGGCACAGCGTGTGCAAATCATCACCTGCAAGCAGTCACAAAAAAAAAAAAATGAAATTTGAACAGCGGGACCTATAAATGTCATTCACTTGAAGATTTTGTTTGATCTGTGGACTGTATTCCATTGAAGTATACCTGTAGGACAAAGTCCATATGACTAATGTTGAAGAAAGAGTCCCTCGATTCTATTTTTAAAAAGAATTTTTGTTTTCTATATTTGTTTTCTATGCCGCCTTATTTTCTTTCAAATTTCAAAAATATAACGGTCGGTTTTGGTGTCTACATTGATACTCTGAAAGTTAATGTACGTGAGTTCAGTGGTAAAGAGATTTTAATGGAGAATTTGAAAGCCTGTTGAAAGCATGAGCTTTCGATACTAGCAGAATCTTCTTCAGGGGCAAAATGACGAATATAACATTTAGACCATAGACTGTTATATACTTAATTAAGGCTTGAAAAGTTGCCACCAAAATTGTATTTTGAAATGTTTTCCCTCAATATAAAACCACTATCTGAAGTAGCCTCCATACTGCTCTCAATTCTCCTGCCTCGTTGCGTATCCCAGGGGCGGATCTAGCTTTTTGCTAAGGGGGGGGGTTTGACCCAATGACGATCGCGGCATTTTTTTTTTGCTATTTTGAACACCCCCCCCCCCCCCCCCGTAAGTGATTTCTTGTTTTCACTTTTTTTCACTTTTTTTCTCACTTTTTTCACTGATACATTTTCACTTGGCAGCCCAAGGGGGGGGGGGGGGGTTTAAACCCCCTAACCCCCCCTAGATCCGCCACTGTATCCCCGTCATGTCCACACACTCTATCATGCATGAATGTGAGCGATGGAGTTCCTCGGATCCATTTCAGCCTGAAATGAACAAGGGTATAAAAAAAGCCTAGTCTGTGTATACATGCGAGTCATGCATTGTGATTTATGATCTAACACCATTTCGTCGTCACCCCAGTATCTCCAGTCAATTTTTACCATGGAATAGAGAGAGTAAAATATAAAAAGCCAATCCATGTATGCAAGTCACGCAATTTTGATCCTACAAAAAACCATACGCCCCAAGCACTTCAGCTTCTAGTGTGTATTTGCCTGCCATGGGATGTGAAATATAGAACTTCACACCATAGTCTCAGGTGGTAAGCATTATAGCTTGCCTGGTTGCCCCCCCCCCCCCCCCCCCCCCCCACCCCCTATCCCTTCCACTTTGGCACTTTGTGTCACGTGCATCAGAAGATTGGAGATTAAATAATTTTTGTGCACATTTGTAGGCCTCCAACCTCCATTGGTGACAAAAATCATGCCTTTCCCCTCTCCCCACCCCCCCCCCCCCCAAACCCTGTTCAAATTTAGCATGCGCATGAGAAGAGTGGAGATTATATCAGTTTTGTGCAATTAAGCCCCCCTTTCTCCTAAACCCTTACCCCCATGTATATTGCGTATCACAAGATTGGGGTGAAATCAAGCCCTTGTCCTCTCCCCCCCCCTATCCAATTCATTATGCAAAACAGAAGATTAGAAATGAAATTATATTTGTGCACACAAAGCCCCCCTCTCTCCCCTCCCCCATTCGCCCTCCATCCTATGTATAATGCATATCACATGATCGGGGCGAAATCAAGCCCTTGTCCCACCCCCTTTCCAGTTCGTCATGCACAACAGGATATCAGAAATGAAATCATACAATGTATTTGTGCACACAAAGCACCCCCCCCCCCCTCGCCATCCATCTAACGTAGCATGCATATCACGGGATCGGTAGCAAAATCATATTTGCACGCCATGTTGTGAATGCACAAGCATGGTAGAAGCACCTGAGGGTGTGGATGCGTGCAATGAATGAAGCGGAAGACTTAGGAAGAAGATGGGAGAGATCGATAAAGATGTTAGAGCTCTAGAGAAAATTGTCAGAGAAGAGGAAAACCAGAATGAGTTTTTTTTAGGTATATAGATTAAATCTAAAGGATCTAAAGGATTGAGTAAGTAAGAAACATGTACATACATGAAATGAAAAAAAACGCATAATAAGAGAGAAAACTTTGGAGTTTTGAGTTTTGAGGAATCAGTAGATCAAATCTAGAATGATGGTGTGATGAAGATGAAGCAGAGAAAAGGAAATGGATGTGAAAATTATGGAGGAGGGATCATAAAAGGAAAGAATAGATTAAATCTAAATTATAAAAGGGGACGGAGGAAGATATAGCACGGGTTGATCAGGGTTTGTACATGTACCAAGTTAGCATAATATAATTGTAAAGCGCTTAGAGATGATTATCAATCGTGATAGGCGCTATATAAATAGTGTATATTATTATTAATCCAGCTGGCCAATGCTAGAAATGAAACCCTTTTCCTTGTGGCCCAGTTAGGCAAATACAAATCAAGAATGTTTTATTTTAGTAGCTGAAAACCTGCATCTGGTAGGCTCAAACAAAGAAAAACACAACATGGTCTGTTATATTTGGTTGCGTACAATTTAGAATTATGACATTGTAGTTGCCCGAAGCTAATTGCAGGCCTGTGCTAATTTTGTGCATTGCAGCTGGCACTCGAAATATTTTGTTTTAGAAAGAACCCCCCCCTCTCCCCCCCCCCTCTCCCCCCCCCCCCCCCCCCCCACACACACTCCCTCATCACATACATGTATATCTGGAAATGTGTACAAAATCTAGAATATTATTGTCTGTGTTTGTTGCTACATTGTAAATGATATTTCACATTTTCTATTGATTTATAATAACATTGCCTGTGTTTGTCGCTACATGATATAATTCCACACTTTCTATTGATTTATTGATATTTGCTTTCCCGTTTCCACATTTGCCACTTCCATCCCGTGTCGCTCATTCACTCTCAGCGATGCGTGTGATAAAAGGGACAGGGAAAAAATAACAATTTATACTTAATTTGTCTTGCATCTAACTCTATGCAAATTTATCAGGGCTCTTTTTGGCATTTTGGGGGGCTAATTCTTCCTGAGCCCCGGTATATATTTTCTTTGTTCCACACTTTCTATTGATTTATTACTTTTTACATAATTTACCACTTCCATCCGATGTTGCTCATTCATTCTCAACAATGCGTGTGATGTTTGGGACAGTGAAAAATTACAATTTACTAAATATGTTTTGCATTGAACTCTAATCCAAATTTATCAGGGCTCTTTTAGGCATTTCGGGGGCTAAATTCTCCTTGAGCCCCGGTTTTTTGTTCTTTGTTCCACACTTTCTATTGATTTATTGATATCTGCTTTCCACATTTACCACTTCCATCCCATGTTGCACATTCTTATTCAGCAATGCGTGTCATGGAGAAAAATATAATTTATTTATCGGGGGCTACTTTTCAAGCTTGCTACAAGTATGGAAATAGAGCTTCTCTAAAATTTGTTTTGCATTGAACTCTATTCAAATTTATGGGGGGCTCTTTTTTGCATTTTGGGGGCTAAATTCTCCAGGCTGAGCCACTGTGTATTTTTTCTTTCTATTGATTGATTTTTTGATATTTGCTTTCCACATTTACCACTTCCATCCCATGTTGCTCATTGACTCTCAGCGATGCGTGTGATGATTAGGAAGTAAGGTTGGGAGATGAGCTGACGATGGATGGAAATTGCGATAAAGATGCCTGCGAGGAAAACGGATGCAAAATTGTTGAGGAGAGGAACTGAAAGGAGTTCTACAAGTAATAAAATAGATTGAAATCTATTTAATCTATCTATAATCGCCTGCGCACTGAAATAGCAAAATGCCAGCTGGCATTCAAAATTGTGTTCTAAACACACACACACACACACAAACAAAAAAACATCAGAAAACTTGTACAAAATCTGAAATAATGATGCCAAGTCTATTTATTAAAGAATATTTCAAATTTTGTATTAATTCTGCATTTGCCTTTTATATTTCCCATTCCGTCCCATTTAGCTCTGTTACTTTCAGTAATATATGGGTAATAAATGGGTAGGAAGGGAGAGGGGAGGGTGTTGATAAAAGATGGAAGGAGCGATATATAGACACCTGGGAGGAAAAAGGATGGGAATTAATATGAGAAGGGGGATGTGGAAGAGATGGAAATAGTGTACATGTACTTTGTGTGCAGGAATGATTGCAGTGTGTATCCGTTGACCGGCCCTGGGGTAATACTAACAGTGTATTAAGCGTGATGATACTCACGTGAATAGCACTTTATAGATAACTGCTATTATTATTATTTTATGAGGAATAAATTGAGATCAAATCCAGTCTTAATAGTAAAAGGGGAAGGAAAGTGTTTGTATGGGTTGACAAGGTGTCTACTGAGATAGGAGAATGCCAGCTGGCACTCAAAACAACATATACCTGGAAAATGGAAATCAAAACAAAGTCTGACATTTCATTTTGTATAATATGCTTTTGCTCATTTCAAATTAATTTATGGATATTTACTTGTCAGATTTCCTCCCTTTATCCCAGTTAGATTCCTCGTTCTAATTTAATATATATCAAATTAAAAATAATAATTTGTTTTAAAAATGTACTGAACAAAATAAACAAATGTTAATAAACTTTGCAGTAGAGTGAGTGTACAGAGTGGCAAAATAAGTTTTGTGTTTATGGGTGTATGATATTTCATTTTGATTTTAAAATGTACTGAACTGTTAGAGTGTACAGAGTGGCAAAATAAAAGTAGAGAAGAAAAAAAACATGAGCCTTGCTTGAAAATGTCTTGAGGCGGCATGCAATTAAATCTCTCGCTCCCTCGCATTTCGCCAATTCCAATATTGAGTGGTGGATACGCCACATTGCCTCTTTTCATTCAGCAAAATTACATCATACATGATTTGAACTCTAAACAAAAAGGCGAGGCAAAGATAAATAAATAAAGTGCCAGAGAGGATATAATGTTTAAATGAATTTGTATTTATATGCAATTCTCCACCTCCCTTTATGAAAAAAGTATAACAGTACAGTAAAGTAGCATGGTTATGAATTTGCGATAAATGAATTTTCCCAGTGAGTGAGTGGGTGTGTTGTAATAATGTATTGTGATGATCCTAGAATGTACATTGTATCATTTGTATCTACAGCACACTGCAATTGCATTGTGATATGTTGTATATTGTTGCAGATCTGTTGTAATAAAGATAGTATGTTGTTGTTTTTATTTTACGTGTACAGCTGATAAGCTGAACAATCAAATAAATCCCATATATTTGGATTGTATCTGCTTGTATAATATGCAGGTTTTTTTGTTCTCATACAGTACTATTAAAGGACATGCATCCTTTTAGTATCAACAAGTTATCAATTGGAGGAAAAGAATGATTAGTAAGATTGCAATTATTGTTTGATATTAAAGTAATTGCCAATTCATTCTTTGTCCATTATTGTGCGCCACAAGTGTTCAAATGGACAGATGTGCCTGCGGTATAAATCTAGAATTATTATTATTATTGCATATCTACGATATCCCCTTTTAACTTCGGTACGTACATGTTTATATAAACTTGCTATAAATACCGTTAAGTTCCTTCAATTCACTCTGGGTCTGTATCCCCCACTGACGTCATTCGGATTAAGCGATGAGGGCAGATGACATTGTGTCGTTAGCATACGCATCACGACCACCAGCCTTCACTCGCATAATTGATATTAATTCCCCGCTCAAAATTAACTTCACTTGAGCGCCACACCGTCTGCCTGACACCACAACAAACAGATTCTCACACCATGTGATCCTACAGCTTTAGAGGTCGTTGGGTGAAAGTCATAAGGGCATTAAGTCAATGTTGGGCTAAGACAGAGCTTGACCCTAGCAATGGACTGCTTGCCCAGGCAGGGCAAGCATAACATTATGTTGGGCAAGTGAATTGCCCAATTGGGCAACTAAACATTTCTGATCAGGAAAATGTTATTCCTTAAGGCCTGGGCGGTCACATATCACCGGATAGCATAAACGGATGCCCGACGAATAGAAAATTTGTGAAATCAAATTATACGGTGTTGAAAGTTGTCTCCATTGCTTCATGCACAAAACATTCCACGGATAGAACAACGTACTGTACATCGCCTGACAAGGAACGGACAAGAAACGCATACGAACCGATTTACTTTGTTTCTCTCCGTCGGACATCCGTTTACGCTATCCGGTGATATGTGACCGGGCCTTTAGGAATAAATCTCATCTAGAGGCCCTTCCAACTTAAAACATGATTATCTTAGGAGTACAAAAAGTGACTTAGCGCCCTTATACTTCTCAACCGACGAGGTGTAGTATTGCATTTAACCAGGCAGTCAGTATGCATCACATTGATTAGGAATGTGCGTGCATGCAGTAGCAGTTAATTCCGATCAAGGTGACAGGTTTAAATTGATATAGACTGATTACACATGTACAGTAGTCTAGGACTCAGTGGGGCCAGTGTGTACGTATATATGTGTACAAGAATCATAACAAATACATTTTCATGAATTTTTTCTAATGTGCAATATGCACAATGTTTACGTCCATGTGATGGAAGTTACTTCCCATCAAGAAGGCAGTTTGAATGGATGATAACTGTCATAGGATAGCTGATAGGTGACTAGCTGTCTGGGGGTTTATCTGCTTGGCTTTAACATTTCAATTTCAATTTATTTAGCATAAAATTCAGTTCAAACAAAATGAACATACGTGTACATGTGCATACAAGTACAAGATATATCTACGTATGTGAATATGTGTGATCCCTGTGTGTATGTTTGAGAACTTCAGAAGCTGGCAGAAAGTATAGGGGGTAGAAAGAAGTGAGGCTGGCCTAAATTCATATTATATTGAAGTTTGCTTTCACTTCCACGCATACCAATGATGTTGCCGCTAGTTAGCGATGACTGATGGTGGGGGTATAAATAGGACTGGCCCAGAAGGCCCACACATCTGTGGCAGTTAGGCGAGTGGCATAACAGGGAAAATGTGGCGAAAGGGGGATATTTTTAAGGATGGAAATTTGAGGCTGTAAGCTAGCCCAACTACATTGTAGCTTTCACTTCAGCACATACATGTACATGTACCAGTGATGTTTCTGCTAGTTAGCGAAGACTGATGGTAGGGGTATAAATAGGACTGGCCTGGCAGAAGGTCCACACATCTGTGGCAGTTCAGCGAGTGGTGTAGCCTGGGATAATTAAGACATGGGGGACTTAGCGGGTGGGGGGGGGGGGGGGGGGTAAAGAGTAGGGCAGGTTAGCATGTGTCTCCAAATATACTGTGACAACTGTTTTGTATATTTGATTAGACAACTAATTAGCCAATTAATGGATTAATATTTTTAGATTTCTTCATTTATTTATTTATTTATTTATGTGTAGTTATTAATTCATCCAATAGTTTGTTTGTTTATTTATTACTTAGGTGTTTTTATTTTATTTATATATTAGATGTTGTTGGGGTGCCAATAGTGCAGTGAGGGGCGATTGTAGTGTACATTGGCCCTGCCCCCCCCCCCCCCCAATACCCACCCATCCCCTCCCCTCCCTTGGCTGTGCCTCTTATGACCCATGAGGTCCAAACATGTGTGACAGTTCATCCATGTATGTTGATAGTTCATCATGCGGTGGCGATGAGTTCTGGCGATTAGGGACTAGGGATCAAATCTCATATTGGAATGCTAATTGAGGGTCTGACATTTAGGCTAAATGTGTCAGGACTCGGAGAACAAATTTAGCCTACTTTATTTCCTAACACTGAGCATGGTGGCTTAGCAGTTAGAGTGTCCGCCTCATGCATGGGAGGTCCCGGGTTCGATCCCAGACCGGGTCACATTTAGTAGACGTGTGGCCTAGGGCTAATGAATCGGAGATAGGCGCCGCCCGCCTTATGTGCCAAAATTGGCACGGGCAGGACTTTAACTAACTTTTATTTCCTAAAATTAGTAATAAATGTATCTGAAAATTTGGCGTTACAAATCACACAGTTTTCTAAGGCTGAGGCTCTGTCTTACCTACATGAACAAGATTGTATACATGCAGAACTCGTTTTAGCCCCAAAATGGAACAAATTTTATACTCGTCCCACTCTCACCAGATATTTTGTAAAATTTTTCGTACAAAAGTTTCAAATGTTGACATTTGTGATTTGTTATATATGTGTGATTCATGTATAAACAATTAGAAGACAAACTTAGTAGGTCATCGTGACATGTGGTGATGAGGTCTGGAGATTAGGGGTTGGGGATCAAATCTGAAACTGCCACCGCAAAGGAATGGTAATTGCCAATCTGACATTTAATGCGTCTAAATATCCAGTAATGTTCCGGCTACAGCATGCATCTTTATATTAAGATAATTTTCTCATTTAGATGTATTACAAGGAGCAGGGGATGACAAAAATAAATCATGTTTTGTCTGTTCATAGACCTACATGTACATGTACATGTAGGTCTATGGTCTGCTCAAATAAGAAGTAAAACAGAAGACAATTAAGACAACTATTTGTACAACATTTTGTGCAATCATTTGTTGCAATTCAAAATAATAAACTGAAGTTTAGACTTACATACATGTACATACTCATCATGGAGCTGTGTAGACTTGACATACTGATACTGTATATATATGACCAGCTAACAAAACCCTGCACTTGTCGGTAATTCATGTTTTGAAGAAATGGGCATTTTAAGTTCACATAATGTATGTAAAAGACTTATGATTTTAAAATCAAAACAATTATATCTTCGCCAATCATTGACCAATTTGTTAGAACAAAGCATCAAATGAAAGCTTGTGATGAGGCCTTTCTAATGGTATGAAAATCTACATTTTGATTTTTTACCGACAAGTGCAGGGTTTTGCTATAACCGGTCACATATTACTATTTCAGTTAATCTGTTCCCTGCTAGATTTTGCAATCTCCAAAGAGTGAATACATGGCCCCTGGGTGCCTGTAAACAATGGGTTAAAGCAGTAGTTCAAAATTGTAAGATGTTCAATTAATGCAATTTTGTGTGATGGAATTTAGAGTACTCACTCCTCCAACCGCAATCATTAAAACCTTCTTCCTTCTTTGTGACCAAAATTTATATTACAACAAAATTGCCGGATTATAAATTACTTGTGTGGCTTCTATGCTAGTATCAAGATCAACACTATGTTTTAAAAACTGCCCCCTTACAAATTTCGCCTGCAAGAATATGAAATAGATATTCTATTTTCACTATTATCACCCCCATTTTGGTATTGCTCAGAGGCAATTTTAACCTCATTTGTCATTGCTGTGGGGAAGCTTTCACCTCTTTTCAAATGCCTCGAGTCTTAACCCCTTTGCTTACATAAACGTGGCAGGCCCGGTACTAACTCTATGGAAATCTAGTAACTCTAGGTTAACTTGCTCCGAGGCAGTCTTTTAACCTCTTTACGGTTGATCTATTAAAAGGCAGCCCCCCTTATCTGTAGCAAAAATCGGAAAAGGAAAATATTTCCTTTCGTGAAAAGGAAATTCAAAAGCTCTATAATGAGTATTGCAGCGCAGTTCGGATACGGCGCACAAAGCCAGACGAGGACGGTGGTTCGTTACTAGGGGCATGTCCCAAGAGGGGTTGCGACCGCTATTGTCGCGGTTAATATTCGGCCATTATTCTGGCGGCCCATTATGCCAACAATGCGTCGATCCGCTAATTGCGGCTGCGGTTTGACCTCGCTTGAATTTCTTGCCCCCCAGTTTTTTCCCCCTGCGCGCCCCGCAATATCGCTCTGCTCATGAATGCGTAATTTCTGTTTATATATGCATTTATAGGCAAAGAAAAGAGACTAGTTTGCGTATTGCCACTTGCTACACTACATGATATCACATATTTTATGCATAATTTATGTCGATACATTGTATGTACAAGATTTAGTTAGAAACATGACAGATTTGTGTACAAAACCAGCCGAGAGCATGTTGCAACATGTTCCTAGTATTTACTGCATTGGTCCATACATGTAGGTTATGTCTATTATGCATCCACCTTAGGCACTTTTCTCTTTTACATTATAAATTAAATAATATTCATTTATCATTTTTGTAATCAATCATACTTATGTATTACTTCTATGGATCTCCCATTGATTAGACCATGAACAGCATTTTGAAAAGATGTTGACAATGTGTCATGCTAATCTTGCCATTTTACTGAAGTTCTAAAAAAAAAGCCTTCATAGTTCATATCTTCAACGTACTAGAAGTTATATTTCAGGTGCAAAGGGATCTTCAAATGAGATCACCCTTCTACAAAAATCACCACTCTAATTCCATTGAGTGGCCTTTATTACTGGAGATTTTGATTGATCGATTAAATCACCACAAAAATAAACTGCCCCCAATAAAAGATGGACAAAAAAAAATAATATTGTTTGTTTGCTTTGTGAAATCCATGGGCATAATACTTTGTACAATGCAGCCAAATGTTGCTTTATGCTAAAATACACCAAAAGATAATTGATATACTGGTGGGTTTATACACACAAAAAAGAGAATTGTGCGGTTTAACCCCCCCCCCCCCCCCATATCAAAGGATGGGGTTTAGGGAAATGTGTGTTATACAGTCATATTGTCTTAATTGGGTTATAACCATTCAGGACTGGCCTCTTACAGCGTATTCACACACAAACAATTTTCATCCCGAAATCATGACTAACGAAACGTCGTATAAAGAATCATGATTAACAAAACTAACGAACGTTCACACACACAAAAACAAGATCCCAAAACAGCTGGCATTCAGCTGCACGAAACATCGTATAAGTGGGCAGTTTGCTACTGCGCAGTGTGCTGTCTTTTTTCTGTCTGCTGTCACGTTATTAGCCATGCCCAGTTATACGAGTGTCGTATAGCGAATCATGATTAGCGAATCGACCGGGCGTTCACACACAAAACGAGCGTGATTCTTTAGTCAGCTCTCGTACGAAACGATGCTCAAACCCACGTTTCGTTAATCATGATTCTTTATACGACGTTTCGTTAGTGAGCGTTCATACACACAATTTCCGACAATTTCCGTCGTATAGCTAGTCGAGAGCTGACTAAAGAATCAGCTCCTGACTACATAGCTATACGATGAAATTTTTGTGTGTGAACACGGGGCTAATAAGGTATACCAAGAACTTTTATAAATACCATATCCTCAATTTGCTAACCCAGTGAGCTCACAAATAAATTTTCACACATGCCTCTGGAAAATGTGTAATATGCCAAGTCAAAATTGTCTTTTTTTTATACTCTAGTAAATACACATTATAGTCATATGGGTCTATGCCTATGGTGGTTGAAGTAATTAACAAGGGCAGTCCAATCTCACAGTTTACCTTACTCCCACCCCACTCCCAGTCCCATAAATCATCCAAGGTGTGTCCCCACCAGGAGAACGACCTCAATTGACCTCGCTTGACCTCTAACCCCACCCAATACTATAGCCGCAGGTCATCTAACTTTGGAGTCTGGAGCATGCTGTACCATGGGGGAAGTGGGATAAACCAAGGAGGTATATAAACAGGGTGTTGGGAAAACGTGAGAATGCTGCAAATCCATTAGGGAAATTAGGGTTTTGTATAGTTTGGCAGGTCTTACTGTATCACCCCCTCACCTCTCTGATAAGTTTGGATTTACAGTTTGCATGGTTTGTTGAGGAAGGGGAAGTGGTGTACTAGAGATGTAGTGGAGGAGAAAGGAATGGTGGTTTACTGGATAAAAATCCACAAACAGAGAAAATGGGGTTCTTTAGGTTGGCAGCTCTTCCTGTATCACCCCTCACCTCTATCTACAAAAGTTTGTGGATTTACAAGTTGTGTGTTTGTTGAGGAAGGGGGGAGTCGAAAATAAGTTGATGAAGGAACTTTCATAATGTAATTTTAAGGACTTATTCTGGTAAAACTTGATGAAAATCTACATATCTGAACAAAATTTGATTTCTCGGGATGGTGGCTCTAAAGTTCTGTTTTACCCCTCCACTTCCAACTAGTCAATTTGTGTGTTGGATTTCAGGGAGAGATTAGGAAGAAAAGGAACTTTGAGCTGAGCAAGAAACCGTTCATAGATGTGAAAATTATATACATTGTAAGAAAAATTACATTTATTTCTCTCAAGAAATGTTCTACCATATCCATTTCCCAAGGTATTTGCGATTTCCGTCATAAAAACTAAGTGTTGTTGTTTTTTTCTTTACAATTTTTAATAATCTTTCAATAACAACCTTTCCTCTAGTTCAGGTGTATGATTATGTAATACGTAGTAGAGAAGAGATGAACTTATAATGGATGTAACACTACTGCAATCAAGGTGGTTGGTTAGAAATTTCAATCTGGGAAATTGGGTTGGGGTTGTGATTTTTTTTTTTGGTGAGGGTGGAGAAATAATTGAAGGTAGACCGTGATTGAATATGAGACAGGGAAACAATATTTAATGGCTGTACCACTACTAGCACCTTGATGTACAATGTAGTTTGGGTCAGGAAATCAGTACCACACCCATTTCCTAAAGCATTTGTGATTTCCGTTATGAAAGGAAGCATAGAATATTGGTTAAAGTGTGCTTTTATAATTTTTTGGAGTTGTTCAAGAAACACCTCATTTCTTGATTTAAGCTCTGTGTTTTTTTTTTGTAGTTTCCATTGATATTCATCACTCTTTGTACATGCTTCTATGTGTGATTTCCTGTGTGAGGGAGCATTTTGATGATTTATCTTAATAGCAAATCTAACTTTTTTGTTGTATCTAGAAACTTTTGGTTCACAGAACATCTAATGAAGTGACGCAGCAAGAAATTACATTGTATCATGTAATATCTAAATATACAAATTTGAATAAAATGTAATTTATTTTTATGTGTTTGTTTGTTTTTTTCTCTTTAATGCAGATGGCAACATCCATTTTCAGCCACCACCAGTCACCCAAACATGCCGCTAATCTTGCTGTAAGGTCAACTCGTTTGCAGGTTAACCAGCCGTAACAGTCCCGCGCACTGCCAATGATGTCGGTAGCGTCGGTTCCTCTGTGAGCTCCCCCCAATCAACAGACGCAATATCAATGATGATGAGATTAACACGCGAGCTGACGAGTTATCCTCGCCCGATAACCGCCCCGGGGTTTTACGCCTGCCTCACTCTTCCGTGCGACGAAAGACGAGCAAACCGCACACAAGCACGCAGCTGCAGACTTTCTACAGCAAATGGCCAATCGCAACCATGTATGGTATGAAATTGGATTTAATGGGATTAAGTTGGGATTTGGGAAATCACCGTTTTCTGGTGTTGCAGAATTTGTGCGATCCAAAATGGCTTCATTACAAGTGTTGAAATGGGCTATATCCATGGGTGCTTAGCAAATCTGCTATTTCGTCAACAACTTCCGATACAAAAAGCTGGATTTGCAGGGGTGAAGTTTTTCTCTAGAATTTCCTTGAATTCCCTATTTAGGTCAAACTAGGCCTTAAATCCAGGGCTAAACCCAAAGTTTCCTCTGCAATGTATGTCGAGGCACTTTTCTTGTATTGAAAGTGTATCAACAATTACTTTACATTGTATCTTCCTATCAAGATGAAGGTTTTTGTATTACAGTAAACATTTTACTTTTTAATTAATAATATCTTTTTTGTAATTTAGGGTGATTATATATTGATCATTTTGATTTGTGTTTGTTTTTAACTGCCATTACAAATAATCTGCATAACTTGGATTGATAAATTATGATTGTTACATTTCAAAAGTATCCTTTTTATGTCAAAATTTTAAGTGCAAGTTTTTTTTGTTACGAAAATTCTCTTTGATACTTCAGGCTCAGCATTGTGTTTTCTGAAATATTAATTTACACAAGTTGTTCAGCTTGCTTATAAAATTGTTTTCAATCAAAGTAATTTGGCTGCAATATAAATTGAAACTTTTTTTTAGCAAACCATGTTTTCTACTTCATACTGCATCAGACAATCATGTCAACCTATCTTAGTTTAGATTGTGTAACATTTGGTCCTCTTAATTTGCAAAATGTGTTATGCAAATATATGTTCATTATATGACTGTATGATTCAATTAAAGGTATGGTTAGGATATTTAATTGTCTGTACTGGGTCAATTTTGCTTCACAGACCTTACGTTTCCAAATCGTCCCATCCACTACTTTGTTCATTTAGTGGTTAGGGGTAAAGATAGATGCATTCCAGTCTTGGTGTGAACAATCAAAATTGTGGTTTCAAAAAAATCAAATGATTTAATTTGTTATTACAACTGCTGTTAGGGGAAGTGACCTGTACCAAGGCAATTACATATTGAGCAATAACATATTTACAGGTGCATTTACAATTTTCTGATTAATCTGATGCCCTCCCCCTGCCCCTCCCCTACATTTATGTTTCCCCCTCTACCCCCCCCCCCCCCCCCTCCCCCTTCCCCGGAGAAAAGTATAGCATTCTTTAATTTATCTTGCCATACTGTATTTTGTGTATCCACAAGTTGGTTGTATTAATATTTTATCACTTTTTCGAAGATAATTTTAATGGTATATTTCAGATTGTGTTTCATTCAAATAAACAAGTATTATGAAAGATCATGTAGTATAATTATATTTTCAAAATGTCCCTTTGTTCAAAATATAGTCATGATTGAAATATGATCAAATTTGAAGAAATAGCAAAGGATGTGTTTGTTTAAATCAATAGTAAAAGCGCCACCATCATAAGTCCATTGGAAAAGCTAAACCATGTGGATTCTTAAAGGGACTAAGTAACATTGTCCAAATCCTCAAAATAAATTTTTCATTCTAGCGGTTCCCTCATACCTTGTTGTATTCGTATTAACAATAAAATCATGGGACAGGTTTCGGTTTTTCAAATTTCCCTTTCGTTACAAAGATATGTACGATCGAAGTATTCAGATAAGAAAAACTCCGGGCGAGTTTTTCTTCTGTGTACAAAGTGAGTGCAGTGAGTTATTGAATATCACTTTGCATTTTCGCTCATTACTTGGCCATGCAATGTCCATTTGACTTGAAATTTTCACACAATACCCTGTGGACATATACATGTATATGAGATAACAGCACTATACATTGCATCAACCATTCATCACTTTTTGCACATGCCAACAAGTTACTAGATCCCTTTAAGTTTGAAAAAAAGAAAAAGTGTATATGAAATTTATACTGCTTTTCTAAACTAAACCCGAAGATCATAAATACAACACTATGCCTCACTGGTATGTGTAATGACACAAATATTTCAATATTTTGATTTGTGGGGAGGGATGGAAGGACGTTTCTTGAATTTATTTCCCTTTGCCTTGGACCCCAGCTGTGCATGTCTAGTCCATGAACCCACATATAGTCTAGCTGTCAGGCTTATGATTACTTTAATCAAACTCCCAAGTTTGCTTTTTTCTTTCATGATTAACCCCTTGTACAGAATTAAAATTGATGAAATATCATCAGGGCTAAAAAAAATCATTAAAGTCAAACCTGTGAATAGTGACCACCTAAGGGTAACAAAAAGTGGCCACTTTAGACAGGTGAATGTTCTATATCATTGCTTTCCATTGCCTGGGATCACTTTTAGTGGCCACAAAAGGCAGGTTGGCTGTTATAGACAGGTGACCACTATAAGACAGGTTTGACTGTAAGAGGAAAAGGGAGGGCTTAATGTGCATCTGTTTAATACTTTTAATAATGTCACTCGGACTCGGATGTTATAAAACTAAGGGATATTATATCAGTTTAATGGAACCCATCTGTGAGTCTGGACATAAGGCTATCATGCATCCTGTTCCCCTCCCCCTCTCCTCCCCTCCTGCCAAGAAAATGATTTGAGAGCGAAACCTCAAATATTATTTGACCATTACCCCCTGCTGTCCAGCGGTCACAAATGATGCTCTTGACCTGGGGAAACCTCACTGGCAGAATTGGATTGATTTGGGATGATCATGGCTTATTTTATTACAGCTGAAATCTGATTTGAATTTTGTAAACTATAAGTGTGCGTTCAACTTCATGTCCTTTTTCTTTTGTTTCATTATTTGGGAATTGAGAATCAGTTCACATAGGAGTAACATTTAAAAAATACTATGCCTAATCTAAATAATAGTGTTGATGGCATTTCATATACAATGTTCATACCTCTCTTCAAGTTAAATGTACAATGCTGGGCATTTTAACCCTATTAGAACTGTTGACTAAAATGTGTGTGCTCGGGCCTGTTTAATTATGGAGAATGCTTTTTTAAAAGTTAAATCATCGTCAAAATATTAACCTCTATTAAGGTCTATGGAGATTACAAGTTATAAAGATACTCAAATCATCAATTGATTATATATGGCATTATATAGATATGGCATAATTCATTCCAACATGAGCACGATACATGTACAAACTGCATCCTATGATTTACCCATCTACCCCTCTCCCCCTCCCTCCTCCACCCCCTTAGTGCCCCCTTACCCCTAAGGACCACTTTGCATTAAAGCAATTTCCATGTTTTGACAGGGCAGGCTGTGCTTATTTGGACAATTCTCCTGATCAAACTGCGCCAGTGGGAAAGATTTGATTTGTAAGCGTGAAAAGGAGGTCAACCGGCTAAAAGTGGGGCTGGAATTCCATTTTTTTGTCCATTCTCCTTTCGTTCAATATGCTTTACGTTCATTCATACACTTCTTTTCATTCATTTATTCAGTCAGTCAGTCATTCAGTCAATTATTTGTTCGTTCGTTCATTCATTCATTCATTCATTCACCTATAATGGAAAACAGAAATATCTCAGCCAAGGTTTACAAATTGAAATGAAATGTGGGAGGTGGGTTTGTGATTATATCATTTATAGATGGGCCAAATGGGAACAAAATAGTTATATATGCAATTCAGAAAGTCAATTTCGAGGATGCAGTGCTTTGAAAGTTAGAATTACTATCAAAATATGTGTGGAATGCCAAATTCATAAATTGTATGTTCATTCAGTATCAACAGAGTAAGAAAATGGCATTGCTGTAGTATTGTTATCAAGCCAATTGTAACATTGCTATAATATATATTGCAGGCTTCTTTTCTTATCTGTATACTATATATTCCAAGAAATTTGCTAGAAATACATGTATACAGTATGTCATTCATGTATAGTATACCATCCAATATAAACTAATATTTAAACATACATCTTGTACACTTGCTCCAAATTGAACAAGCAGGAAAATTTGTTAAATGTCATTCATGCCTCTACTACAGTGTACAACATACATGTACCATCCAATATATAGTTATTCTCAAAATACATTGTGTAAACTTGCTCCAAATTGAATGAGCAAGAAAATTGGTTAGATGCCATTCATGCCTCTACTACAACATATACCATCCAATATAGTTATTCTCAAAAACACATCTTGTAAACTTGCTCCAAATTGAACGAGCACAAAATTTGTTCCATCATTGATTCATGACTGCTACTACAACATAATACATCCAATATAGCTATTCTCAAAGAACATTTGGTAACCGTATACTTGTTCCAAATTGAACAAGCTATATTTGTAAAAATGAGCATTGACATATTATATCCATTGTGTTTCGTACACCGCCGGGACAGCAGAAATATTTCAATTTGAGACCATATTTCATTGTGCCATTTTGTGTATACATGTGCACGTTTATGTATATGCTACACCAATTTAATCAAATCTTTGTATATAGAACTGCCGTTTACATTTTTGTGAAAACAAAGTTCAGAACCAAAACAAGATTGTAAATTTGTCTTGAAGGAAATCAGAAACAATATAGAAATATTAATGTGATCCCCCAACTCCATGCATAAAAAAACATTAATTTAGTGTCCCGTTTCAATCATTATAAATCATCCATTTGTACTTTATAGGCTTCAAAAATATTATTGTATTGAGATGATCTGAGAAAGTTCCATAATACATTTATATAAGTGTGGTCCACATGTTAATAATATGTTCAAACATTTAGACCCAGTTGTGTATTCAAACTTTCAAAGGAAATGGAAGTTAATATAGCACCTGAGCTTTCGAGACTAGCAGAATCTTCTTCAGGGGCAAAATGACAAATATATAACATGTAGACCATAGACCATGAAACAAAAGTAAGATGGGAAGCAGACATATATGTACATAGCAAAATGCCACTACCCCATTAATAAAGCACACACATGCACTGCCCCCATAGTCGTACCTAATTCCCTCCCTGAATGTGACTAATCGGATGCGTGTCACGTTTTATTAGCCCCGAAGACGTCATTCCCGCTCGCTCGGTCGCGCTCCGTCGTGCGCTCTCCGCCTTGTGTCACCAGCTGCCCCCGCTAATGCCTCGCCAAAACAAGACCCAGAGCTAAATTAGCAATCCAATCAAGACGTGACTATTGGCCGTGTATCTTCGTCTACCGTTTCGTAGAACCTCATTATTATAACTGCAAACATTTTGGTGGTTTGTATCCCTTGCAATGTTCAAGGGGAATAGGAAATAATGTTTGTATAATCTCTTTCCCTTAAAAAAGAAAAGAAAAAGGCTTAATTAGCAGTCCAATCAAGATGTGACTATTAGCCGTGTATCTTCGTCAACCGTTTCGTAGAATCTCATTATTATAACTGCAAACAATTTGATCGTCTGTATTCTGTATAAAATTGGGAAAAGTGATTTTTGTTTTCTTACATTTTTTTCTCAATAGTAAAAACAATCACGACATGACTATTAGCCGTGTATCTTCGTAAATCGTTCAGTACAATCTCATTATTACAATCTCATTATTACATTGAAGGAGAAAAATATTTTATAATCTCTTTTCCTAAACAAATATGACCAAAGGCTAAATTATCAATCCAATCATGACACAACAATTAGCACCGTATCTTTGTGATATTTTCTTAGACCCTCATTTTTACAAAGTTCTGCAGACACTTTTTATATAAAAACAGAAAAAAGGATAATGATTTTGATATTTTTTTCCTGCAACAAATATGACCAAAGGCTAAAATAAATTTTCAATCCAATCAAGTCGCTATTAAGGAAAAACAAACCAAAAACAAAATAATCAATCATGGTTCATAAATAAATAACAAATAAATAAATTATCTGCAATCCTATGGGAAATAGTGACATGAATATGTCACTTTTATTCTAATTTTTAGATAGCATCATTTGATTTTTATGTGAACCTTGGCCCCTTGGGTCCCACTGTTATGAACCCCACTGATAAAACAAAATGGATCTATTCATGCTTTATGATGGTATTTTATGTACAAGGTTACGATGTCATTCCCCAAGCAGATGGCTGGCTTTATGGATCTATGTCTAGTGGGTTGAGGTCAGTTCTTGGTTCTGAATTTATGCTTCCATATAATTATATAGTCTTCTTGACCTTCTCACCCAATAGTAAGAAAATAAAAAGATAATTCCTCTTTTTGACCTTCCCATCTTAAATAGGTCAAAGAAAAGATAAGTGGAGAGAAATAGAAAAATATGGAGATAGCAGATAAAAATCAATCATAACAATTTGTATAAACATCATTGCAGAACAAAATGAGTTCATAGGTTGCATGCACGAGTGCAGATTGTTCAATTTGGTATAACATGCATTCTCCATCATGTATACCCAAGCCTAAGTATTGTTGACATCAGTTCTAAATGCCTTTATAAGGATTAAGCACAAAATTAGTTTATACAAAATTATATTATCTTTGTCTTACACCCCTAACCTGCCTTAGTGGCCACATAAGAACTAGCCAACCTGCCTATATGTGGCCACCAAAAGTGATCCATTGCAGAGAGAAATAATATAATGCAACCTGTCTACAGGGGTCACGTTTCTTCGTATTTCCCTTAGGTGGTCGCTACAGACAAGTTTGACTGTAAGGGTTGATCAACAACATGTATTGTTACACTGCATAAGGCATATGAAAGCACAAAATGACCTGTGGTAGTAGTAGTAGTAGTAGTAGTAGTAGTAGTAGTAGTAGTAGTAGAAGTACGTAGTGTAAATGCGAAGTTCATTTTGTCTTGGGTAAGTCGTGCGTCGCTAAGTAAGTACTCATTTGCAAATGACACACACCCACACACAAGCGCATCTTTCTTCAGGCCGGGGATGGTAACGTTGAATATGCAATCTACCTAATGGCCCTCATTGGGGAGCATACTAATGTACAGTCTAAATTTCTTGTGAGTTTATTCAAATGGGAGTGCATGAAAGGCTTTGACTAAGCCTAAGGCAAATTTTAAACCTTTTTAAACCTTTTTGAATCCAGCTGTGCAGAAACGAGACATATTTTTTACTACCATTCATATTTGCATCAGCAATTGAGCATTAGTGAGCCAACCTGCCTATAGTGGCTACTAAAAATGTTCCTCTGCAGAGAAAAACAGTGTTATGGAACCTGTCTATAGAGGTCACCTGTTTACAGTGGCCACTTGTTTCTCCTAGGTGGTCGATATACACAGGTTTGCACATGTGCAAGATGTGCAGAGGGTTTATTTTTATTTGTTTACTTTTTGCACAAAACTGTACAAAACATATCACGCGTCTGTAGTGCTTGTACTGTGTTGTATTCACATCTACGCCACATTTATCATGCATGCTTGTCACAACACATCTATCTAAGGATACATAAGTTCTGCTTATTTTGTTATGCTATTTTTAAAGAAATAGAAGTGAATGTGAATGATGAACGAGCGAATACATTCTGACTGTCTACAATCTGGAGAATAGTTCTACTTTTATGGTGAAAGGCAAAATATATTTATGCTGACTTAGATGTTCTATGTTCTTTGCTGATAGCTCTGCAAATTTTTCATATAACATATGGATGTAGATTGTATCTTTTGTATTCTATGCAGCAGAAAATAGACAACTGTATTTTTCAATTTTTTCGCTCAGTATACGGAGTAACTTATTTTGCCATGTGGGCTGCTCATTGTTACCAATTATGTGTGAATATGTGAACGCTGCAAACATATAGTGCATATAGTGCATGGATTCACTTTTATTTATGGCATGCCAGTCAGGTTGTACATGTAGCTTTGGTATATATATTGCCTAATATGCATAATAAGGTGTTAATTGGGCTCTGTTGTAGTTAATTGAATAGATATGCAATCCTTTCTTTCAACTCATTACCATTGGTCATATATGTTTCTTATTTATATGTTTCATATATGTTTCATATTTATGTTTCATATTTATATGTTTCTTATTTATATGTTTCATATATGTTTCATATTTATGTTTCATATTTATATGTTTCATATTTATATGTTTCATATTTATATGTTTCATATTGATATGTTTCATATTTATATGTTACATATTTATGTTTCATATTTATATGTTTCATATTTATATGTTTCATATTTATATGTTTCATATTTATGTTTCATATTTATATGTTTCATATTGGTATGTTTCATATTTATGTTTCATATTTATATGTTTCATATATGTTTCTTATATATAACATTTTACATGTATGGAGCTGATTTGGGTTACTGTTGTCCATACTTACATATATATATTTACAACTGTGTACTGAGATGTTTCAATACATAAGTGACACTGTAATAACTTGACAAAGAAAATATAGTTTTGGAAGTAAAACAATGAATGCTTGTTTTTAAAGCCAGGTGATTATGTCAAAGGTACACAAATGAACATTCAATTACCTTCTTAATTTCATACAGTTTGATATTTGTGTTGTTTTTTGCTTGTTTTTATATGAAATCCATTACGTGCAATTTTAATTTTTCTACGAAGTCGTCGGGAGAAAGATTTTGACTGCAATCTCTCGACACTTGTTTATATGTTTTGTTTTGCCAGATGTACAAAATCATCCTTATTTATTATTGTATGTATCACTTCCCGCTACCCCATTTCCAAGGGACAGTTAGGATCTTGTATGATACATAACATTTTTTATTTATGATTACAGCGCTTGATATGATGATCATCTTTGAGCGTTTACATTATTACCCCCATCATCGGACACTCATTCAACATCAGTCTGCACACCATGTGCGCTTTCTACTCACTTGGGAGCAAAGCATCATTCTGTGTGCCCCAGGGGGCTGTTTCACAAAGATCCTAAGTTGAACTTAACTCCAAGTTGGACTTAGAAAATATGGAAAGCTGTTAGTTTCTTTGAAACAATTTTTGGAAAACTTCTTTTAAAAGGCATAAACTGTTAATTCAAATCATTGATATTTTCTATTTTCAAGGAAATTTCATGTTTTTGATGTAAAAGTTATGAAAAGTCTAAAATACTTGCATTTTTGCTTTTGAATATATTTTGTTCAAAGGCTACAAATAGCTTACCATACTTGTTTAAGTCCAACTTAGAGATAAGTTCAACTTAGGATCTTTGTGGAAACATCCCCCAGATCTAGTGGTATATTATATGTGATAATTTTCAAACCCATGTAGTTTAGGAATAACAGTGGTCATATATACTTAAAGTCTTGCGTTAGTTTGTACATTTGATATACATACCTGTATTAGTGTAAATATTTTGACACAATATAGTTTTATCTACAGTATGTTGTAATCCTATATACTGTGTTTTCATGTTAAATTGAGTTGGAAAAGTCACATTTTTTCTCCAGTTTGTGAATATTGTTAAAGTTGTTGGATGGGTTGTCCTTAAAATAGTGTTAAAACTTAATGGTTAAAAACACTTGAAAACCCCAGAGAGTTTGGGAGTAAGATTATATTGTATCATAATATCCTATATAAGACTAAGACATAAACTTTATTTTCTTGTTATGAACCATGTTTTTGTTTGTGTTCTTCATCGTTGATATCGAGACGATGTTTTGAGCTTTGTTTCATGTGATATTAAATATATCTCAAAATATGTGGAAGCTTGTTTTGTTCTTTCTTTTTTTGTTGAAGTGGTAGACGTGCAGATGGTAGTGTTAGTGATTGTGATAAATATGATTATGATGATGATGGGGATGATGATGATGATGATTGGGATGATGGTGGTGATATGATGATGATAATGAGGATGAAGATGATGATGGGGATGATGATAATGATGATGGTGATGGGGATGATGATGGTGATGATGGGGATGATGATGATGATTGTGATGGGGATGATGATGATGATGATGGTGATGGGGATGATGGCGATGATGATGATGATGATGATGGTGACGATGATGATGGGGATGATGATGATGGTGGCGATAATTGGTATGATGGTGGTGATATGATGATGATAATGAAGATGATGATGGGGATGATGATGATGGTGATGATGATGGGGATGGTGATGATGATGATGATGATGATGATGATGATGACGATGATTATGATGATGATGACAATGTTGATAATGGGTAGGATGAGGATAAGGGTGGTAATGCTAATGATTATGTTGACAGTAATTAAATCATTCAGCTGTAAATTAATTTGAGATTGGTGGTATTCATTAATTGAAAATAGTTTACAACTCATTTACTATTTATTATGAGTTCTCTCAGAAAGGAATGTACACAAATCAAATAGTCTTTAAAGTGTTCAGACATATTTGCTTTAATGTTAAAATGAATAATGAACATAATAATTCATAAATTCATAAATATAAACAAAGTGCATAAACAAAAATTTACAGCATCAACAAACCAGGTTTGATTGATGGTTTGTTCATAATATGTCATAATAAATTTATGATGTTTACAAAGCTAGGTGATCAACTGCAACTACTATTATCATACATTTGTTAAACTTTAAAAAAAAACATGTATTCCATTCCATTCTATCTCATTCTTACATGGCTCGTCAGTGGTCCGTACAGTATATTCCTTGGAATTAATGTCTCTTTTGCAGGCACTAGATGGCGCTATACCTCTTACTGTCAGAAAGTGCATTGATCAACATGAGCGTCTGTTGCTGATGTATAATATCTCAACTCGACATAAATCAGCCATTACATTGTCATCATCTTTACTAATACATGCAGATGCAGGGTAATAAACATTACCTGTGATGCAAAATAATAATACGGTATCCACAATTTCTAAAAAGTGCAAAATGTATAGTCTACATGAATACTATCACCAAAATACTGGGAAAACATTACAAGATGAAATCATAATCAAAGTAAATGGGATCTAGTAACATTCTCCAAATCCTCAAAATCCAATTGGAAATCTATATAATTATTTAAAAGGATCTAGTAACTTTGATGACATATGCAAATAAGTGATGAATGTTTGATACAATCATACAATGTATATTGTTGTTATCTGATATGTCCATGGGGTATTGTGTGAAAATTTCAAGTTGAGTGGACGTTATATGGCCGAGTAATGTGGGAATATGCAAATTAATATTCGTTAACTCAATGCACTGACTTTGTACACGGTTACGACTATCCAGTGGATAGTTTAACATATGAACACTTCAATCGTAAATATCTTTTTTAACGAAAGGGAACTGACTTTAAACACGAAAGGGAAAACTTGTCACAGCAAAGTATGAGGGAACCGCTAATTATACAACCGCCGATATACAAACACAGCCAATGCTATCACACCGATAAGAAGAAGCACGCCAACTACGATGATACTAAGAACCGCCGGAACTGCTGTGGGACTGCGATGAACCTATATTAATTACAATATTTTATTTTATTGTTCAAACATTTTTAAGGCCAAGCCAGCAAGACTTGAATTTAAGTTGATTTCCCAGAAAATGAATGTGATGTTTATGTTTCAAATAATTTCCCCACCAGAGCAAGAAGTTTAGAAGACTAGAATCATTTAGGGCTCAATCCATAACTTATTTTATTGTGTTTGTTTACAAGTAAATGATAGATGTGTCGCAAGTAAAGCCCGGCGCAGACAGAGCCGACTCGACCCGATCCGACTGGTTTTCAGCCTGATTAACTCAGTATGCGTTGCCTCAGGACTCTTGTTTTTCCAGTCAAGTGCCAGTCGGAGGTCATTCGAGGCCGATTCAACATGTTGGATCGGGTCGAGTCGGCTCTGTCTGCGCCGGGCTTTAGGCTCCCCTGAGCGAAAGTACGATAATACGCCAACGGCAGTCTGTACTCAAACCTCAAACTGGAAGAAGTAAGACAGCTAGACTTTGAAAGTTGGTTTCCCCGAAACATGAATGTGATGTACTCATGCACATGTGTGTATGCTTCAAATCAGTTTCCCACCAGGCCAAGAAATCTGACAAGTCAACAAGTCTTGAATCATCTACTGTAGTGCTAGATCTGACTATAACTTCATTTATTTTATTTGCCTAACCTTCTTAGTGCCATCATGGACTGAAATCTCAATACTTAGAATCATACATTGATTGTTCTCCCTATACCTGGCACTATGGGTATGTGCCCCCCCCCCCCCTCATGACCCCCCTTTTCAGCTTATTTTTTGTTCCGGAGACCCCCAAGATCCTTAATATCGGCCGGTCAATTTTTTGTGTTGGATCCCCAATCCTTTATAATATTTGCCATTTTGCCCGTTCTGCTGGGTCCACTGGTAGTGAATTCACCGGGCATTTCCGTTATGCTGAGACCGCTGATAGTGATCTGCTCTGGAGCCCCTACATTAGAACCCTAGGGAGGCACATGCCTACCAAAAATTTGGTGAAGTGCCCCCCCCCCCCCCCCTTTTCCGGGGCAAATACTTCTGCCAATACTGAAGTCTATGGCCGAATATGTCAGTTTTACTTTTTGAGCGACCTTGACGTTGACCTTTGACGTTGACAATTTAATGAGTTCTATTCTAGAAGGACGGGAAGCTTCCATATACAAATTGATTGAGATATATATCTGCAAAATATATCTGGCACCATGTGGCTCCCCCCCCCCCCCCCCCCCCCCTCCCAGGCCATCATCCACTCAAGCTCCCTTCTTATGATGGTTGGTCTACTGCATTTTGTTTATTTGTTATAATAATACACATAAATTATTGTCACATTAATTTATATTATGATTGTATAACTATTCTAATTTCATTGTTTTATTTTGTATGTATGGAAAAATGTTCTTTGTATATTTCATTTTGATTTTGTTAATAAATGCAGAAATAAATCTGCCTTAAAAAATAAAAATAAATACAAATAAAATGTGGGCAGGAGACTGTTCACGAACAAAAACACATACACACACAAACACAATCAGAACGGAAAAACAGAACCTCCTGCAACTTCGTTAGCAGACGTAATTCATTTTATGGACACTCAGGCCCGTATTCACAAAGGAGGTTTGTACAAACCATGGTTCAAACCGAGGTTTACATCTATGGAATGCCAGTTGTAAACTGATGGAGAGAGAATGTGTACCATCAACATTGTTAACAAGTAAGGAATTTACATTCTCTCTCCATCAGTTTACGATTGGCATTCCATAGATGTAAACCTCGGTTTGAACCATGGTTTGTACAAACCTCCTTTGTGAATACGGGCCGACTTCTTACCTATATAGCTGAACTTCCTTTCTATTCAAGTTGTAGAAATATGACGGATTTAGGGATTCACAAAACTTGTCTTTAGATAGAACTGGGCCAAATGGATTCATGAACTTTATTTAAATTGGCACTTGGAGGGTTAAGATCTATAGCCAGACAAGAAAAATTGTTTTCCCCGAAAAAAATGAATGTGATGTGTATGTGTCAACCATTGTCAACTGTCATATGATTTTCCCACCAGGCGAAACGGTCTCAAAAGTGGGGAAGACCGGAATCCTACTTAACGTATTGTGTTTGGTTAAAGGGATCTAAAGTAACTTTGTTGACATGTGTCAAAAGTGATGAATGGTTGATACAATGTATGTTATTGTGATCTGATATGTCCACTGAGTCCAGTGAGTGAAAATTTCACGTTAAATAATTATGTCTGAGTAATGAGCGAAAATGCAAAGTGATTTGCACTAACTCATTGAACTGACTTTGTACACGTTTATGACTTTCCAGTGGATAGTTGAAAAATCCAAACACTTCAATCGTAAATATATTTTTTTACAAAAAGTGAAAAAGCGAAACCTGTCCCATGATTGTATATACTGTTAATACGAATACAACAAGGTATGGGAGAACCGCTATAGTTTCAAGTAAGTTTTGAGGATTTGGGCAATGTTACTAGATCCCTTTAAGGCTGAAAGTTCTTTTCCCCGAAAAAAATATATGCAGTGTTTAATGTTTCAAAACATTTTCCTACCAGGGGAAAAAAGTCTAAACAAGTTGAAAAGACTAGAATCATCTAGGGCTCAATTCAATGTGTAAGTTCTTCATGTATTGTGTTTGCGTAAAGGCCCAGTCCCATACTGACGATTTTCACGGCGAATCGCAACGATTTGACATTCGTCGAGAAAATCGCTTAGGTCGTGTTGCATCGTGTTACATCGTATCGGTTCTTCCCCCAAAACCGTTGCGCATCGTGAATAAAATCGTGAAAGCGGAGCCAAAATCGCCGTCTTCAACTCTTCAAAACAATCGCCACGCCACGACGATTTTCACCAAAAATCATTGTATTTACCGTTGCATATTCGTGTCAAGTCGTTCCACATCGTTGCAATTCGTTGCGACTCGTATCGCTTCGTTGTGAAGATCGCCGCTTTCCGTTTTTGAACTGACCATGGGCGTAGAGACTTACGTAATACCTATTCATCACGAGGGGGGGGGGGGGGTGAATGAATAGATCATCCCCCTGTTAAATGGTATCAATGACAGATCTACGCCCTTGGAACTGACTCAAGCAAGTCCGATTGTTCATATTGTGCGCTGCCCGATTGTTCCATAAAAAGAATGTGAGGAAATCGTTGCGACATGGCGATAGTTTTGAACCGGTTCAAAACATTCGTTGTGCTAACACGATTCATGGCGTTCTTCGCGATGCGCAACGGTTCGCAAAAACGAATAACAACGACTCGCAACGAATCGCCACTATGGGACCACAACTTTTTTTCTGCCACGATTTTCTACCACGATTTTCTACCGCAATGGTTAAACACAAAAGAAGGACGAACTGACTCGTCGAAAAACGACGAAGAACGAATATTCGTCTTGAATCGCCATACAATTATTCCCAATTCGTTGTTAAATCGTGGCTAAATCGAGTCGATTCGTTCTAGTAAATCGTTGCGAGTCGTTGCGAGTCGCCGTGAAAATCGTCAGTATGGGACTGGGCCTTTAAATGGCCAAGACAGACATACTTGGAAAGTTGATCGTTGTTTCGTACGAGAGCTGACTATAGAATCACGCTCTTTTCGTATGTGAACAACGATCGCTCGCTTAATCATGATTAGCTATACGACTCGTAACTAACTGGGCGTGGCTTAACGTGAACGTTCACGCGCACAGGACAACACACTGCGCAGTATCAAACTGCGCACTTATACGATGTTCGGTGCACCTGGAAGCCAGCTGTTGTGGAATCTTGGCTGTGTGTGTGAACGTAAGAGGTAGTTTGGTTTAATCATGACTAACGATACGTCGTATCGTTAGTCATGATTCTTTAGTCATGATTAAGGGATGAAAATGTTTGTGTGTGAACACGCTGTACTTCGAAAAATAAATGCAGCGTAATATTTTTCAAAAGATTTCCCCACCAGGCCAAGCAGCCTGAAAGTACAAAAGACTTGAATCACCTAGGGCATTTGTTTTGTTTGTTTTAAAAGGCAGCTACTGACAGACTTGGAAAGTTGATTTTCCCCGAAAACGTCATAGTATCCAAGCCAGGCAGTCTGAAAGAGACTTGTGGGAAATGAAATAAACGAACCTAGGACCCGATTGCAATAACTTTGGGGCATGGTCATAGGTTTAGTTTGGGGTCCTCTGCAACTATCATTTGCCACGTCATCTAACACCCTTTTGGTATATATACTCCCATTATTGTCTACCAGTTAAAGATATGTTAGAGTACTGGTTGTTAATTTACAAAAAACCATGCTGTACAGCCTTGAAAGTGAAGTAATGATGTTGGAATATCATATTATATATGAAACCGTTATTGTTACATGTTTCAGCCTTTGTTTTGGGATTGGGATTAGGTTCAGGGAGATGAGAGGGAGGGGTATTGGGATTAGGCTTATGATTGGGATTAGGTTCAGGGAGATGAGAGGGAGGGGTGTTGAGATTAGGCCTAGGATTTGGGATTAGGTTCAGGGAGATGAGAGGGAGGGGTATTGGGATTATGCTTAGGATTGGGATTAGGTTCAAGGAGATGAGAGGGAGGGGTGTTGGGATTAGGCTTAGGATTGGGATTACGTTCAGTGAGATGAGAGGGAGGGGTATTGGGATTAGGCTTATGATTGGGATTAGCATCAGGAGTATGAGAGGGAGGGGTGTTGGGATTAGGCTTAGGATTGGGATTAGGTTCAGGGAGATGAGAGGGAGGGGTGTTGTGATAAGGCTTATGATTGGAATTGGATCAGGAATATGAGAGGGAGGGGTGTTGGGATTAGGGTTAGGATTGGGATTAGGTTCAGGGAGATGAGAGGGAGGGGTGTTGGGATTATGATTGGGATTAGGTTCAGGGAGATGAGATGAGAGGGAGGGGTGTTGTGATAAGGCTTATGATTGGGATTAGGATCAGGAATATGAGAGGGAGGGGTGTTGGGATGAGGGTTAGGATTGGGATTAGGTTCAGGAAGATGAGAGGGAGGGGTGTTGGGATTAGGATTGGGATTAGGTTCAGGGAGATGAGAGGGTGGGGTATTGGGATTAGGATTGGGATTGGGATTAGATTCAGGTTGATGAGAGGAAGGGGTGATGGGAACTGAACCTACACTTGTAGGCATCATGTGGTAGACAAAATGTGTCATAGACCCGATAGGTGTAGACGTAGCAAACATAAATCTTTTAAAACTAGGAAGTATTACCCCACTGACTCAATTGCACAATGGATAAACTTTCCCCTGCAAAATCTAGAAATTGACACAGATTGTTAAAATTTGCCACTGGAGTAACCCTGGGTGTCTTTGTCTCTTTGAACCGTCTGGTGACTTTAAGATGGATGGACGGGCATAATGACAGACAGGCATATATAGCTAGAAAGATAGATGGATATATAGATAAAGTATGTACAAATTCTGCTCGAAATCTCAAATGAAGTAGATCAAAAGTTAAAATAATTTCAAAATCGTGTCACGGAGTGTTGAACTTGATTTGTTCTAACTTTTCATACAGATAGATAGATAGATAGATAGATATAGAGATAGATAGATAGATAGATAGATAGATAGATAGATAGATAGATAGATAGATAGATAGATAGATAGATAGATAGATAGATAGATAGATAGATAGATAGATATATATATAGATAGATAGATAGGTAGATAGATAGATAGATAGATAGATAGATAGATAGATAGATAGATAGATAGATAGATAGATAGATAGATAGATATAGATAGATTAGATATTAGATAGATTGATGAATAAAATGAAAGTATAAAGTACTAAGTTCATTTGCAACATTACAAGCTTTGCTTCATCGCTTGTTCCTTCTATCATTTTCATTACTTTACAAGCTTATTTCATGACAATATTATTGGTACAGTGTAGTCAAGTTATTTATTTATTTATAACTCGATACCAAACAACACTGCTCTGACACTCGATTCAATTCATACAATTTTATTTCACTTTCAACAAGATAATTTAATGCTTTTTTTGTCATTTTGAATTTGTATGATTATTGTAAATAGTGTTTAATGTGCATCAGTTTTTGTGCATAATTATATGTTTACGATGTATGTGTATTTTTAAGGTATCTATGAATAGTATTATTGTACCATGATCATTGTTGGTCTTCCGGACCTTTGTATCATGTTGTTTATCATACCGGAAATAAATAATTTATAAATAAAGAAATGTAATATTTTGAAATACAAAGTTTGGGGGTCATGGTCACTTTACCAATGTTATTATCTAGCTTTTACGCTACATTTTCATAATATTCAGTTGGAGAAAACAAGTTGCATTAGGAATTTTGAAGTTAAGCCAAGAAGCCAGATTGAAATACAAAGTTTAAGGACCAAGATTGCAGTTAAAGTCACAACGTGGAATGATTGATATCTAGATATAAATCAGTACATACATCTCATGTAACTTTACCAAATCTGCTATCTAGCTTTAAAAGGATAGTAACCTTCTTGTGCAGAAATCTTCAAGTTCAGTTAAACATTCATAAACCATAAAACTTGATGAAGTATTATTAGGTCCTAATAATACTAGCTCTTGATTAAATGGTATTTCCTTTCATATAAGGCAATAATTATTTATCTTGCAATTGGTTTGCAAAAGGAGGACAGTACCATTAAAATAATACATTTTCAAATCTGATAGAATGAGATGATTCAGGAAGTTTGTCTTTGAGCCAAGCTAGAACCCTATAATTGAAGAACATGGTAGGGGGGTTCAAGGTTACGGTTAAAGTCACAGCGTGCAGTGATTTGATTTGTTTTAGCAATTTATTCTGTTTTATTCCATCAGGGTGGCCAGAACCTGATCTCTCAAGACCTAACATAACTTCACGCACATGCACATAACAGCTGGACTATAATTGCATCAATACCAATTTGATATGAGCAACTTGTTGAATCAATTCCACCTGTTTTGTTTATAGTGAGCTAAAGTTTTAAAGACCATGTCCTTTTTGCGGGTATCGGATCTTCAAGTTCAGTATTAAAGGGATAGTTGAGTTTTGGTATAAGGGGCGCTACACAAAATATTTTTTTTTGTGAGATAATGAAAAACTGAGTGTCAAATTTGAAAGAGCATAATATTTTAATGACAGAATAAACTTTATTTGATCAAAATCGGTTCAGAAATGGCTGAAATATCCATAAACATAACCATTTGTAATAAATGTGGGGCCCCACACTTATTAGAGAATTTTGAACCAGCCGTTAACAAATTTTTTTAAATGCTTCCTCTTTTCAAAAATTTACAAAAGAGGTTTTTTAATAGTTGTTGATTATGTCTCTATCGAATCACTATTTCAACAAAACATCACATGCACAATATTTTATTTGAAATGGTTGAAACCAATGAGTTTTGAGAGAGTGCCCTCTTCAGTTTGAACGGCTCTTTTTGAATGATAACAGGCTTTTTACCTAGTCATTTGTAATTTTGTATTCCTTTCGAGCATGGTGGAGTTATTACTAATAGTTTGTAATGTAATGGTGCAGGTTTTGGTTACTAAAATTCAGTTTGAAAAAATCTGTACTCTCTTTACCAAAACTCAACTATCCCTTTAAAACATTCCATGAACCGCAAGGATACTACTACCTTCATCTAATTGGTGAAATATATTCAAAGTTCACAGTGATAAAAAGGATTTGTTTTAAATCCTGCAAATCATAGTGATGGAATAATCAGCAAGTTTATTTTGGTCATTATTTGGGGAAGGGGAGTAAAAATATATATATGAAAGATGACTTTGCACTTGCAGTCTAACTCACAGGTTAAAGGACTTTCTATTCTGAATCTAGATGTATCATGATTCATTTTGTATCCATTTACCAAGAAAACAAAATCCTGTTACATCAAAAATCTCATTGAATCACTTTGATTGTGGTTAACCATAATACATTTAAAGGGATTTAGTAACTTTGTTGACATGTGCAAATAGTGATGAATGGTTGATAGAAATGTGTATGTTTGTAATCTGATATGTCCACTGAGCAATTGAATATCTCAGGTTAAATGGATGTTGTATGACAGAGTAATAAGCAAAAATTGCAAAGTAATATTTGTGAACTTATTGCACTGATTTTGTACACAATATAACTTTCCAGTGGATAACTAAAAATCTGAACATTTCAATCGTAAATATCTTTTTAACGAAAGGGAAATTTGAAAAACCAAAGCCTGTTCCATGCTTATATTGGTAATACAAATACAACAAGGTATGAGAGAACCACTAGAGTTGTAATAAGTTTTCTGGATTTGGACAATGTAACTAATTTCTTTTAATATTTGTTTTGTGAACATGAAGTAAAAAACAAGGTTCAATGAAGGGTCTGCAGTTAGAGTTAGACAAAAGTGTCTCCGCCATATTTCAAAATGTGAATGTGAGTATAAAAATGTTGTCCTGGCTAGCTCTTCAACTAAATTATATTTTCTTTCATGCATGAGAATTGTAAATTAAGAATAATTTCTAGCAGAAGAAGGACAGTATAATGTATAAAGTGTATAAATGTATAAAGTATCTTTAAATGTTATGAACATGCTCTACAATTAGTAACATTTAGGAGAAAATATACTTGATTGATAGACTATATCTGCAACTTTCTTCCTAAAGTGCTTAGAGGCTGGCTTTGCAATAGTCGCTATATGAATATATGCTGTATTATTATTAATAATAAAGTACAAATGATACTCTTTCAACCACATACATTACGGTATATGGATAAGAATGTACAGTATGTATTCGTATACATGTAGTGATCATAATGTTACGTTTCTAATAAAAGTATTTATGATATATTTTCTTTGTAATGGTTAATAACTCCATAGCAACCATATTAACTGATACTAAGAAACATAATAATAACGGTACCTGCACATGCAGGTATTTGAAAACACAAAGATTATGGGGACAATAACAAGTTATTGCTGAATTAAACTGAAAAGACACTTTATTTGAATAGCTTGAGTCAAGGTTTGAATTTGTATATTCCCTGTGTACTTATCAGGACATATTAGGGATTAGGTTAGAAATAAAAACTTATTGCTGAATTAAACTTAAAAAGACACTTGAGTCAAGGTTTGAATTTGTATATTCCCTGTGTACATACATGTACATGTCAGGACATTATAAGGGATTCTGCGTCAAGAAAATGTTCTCTTTCTCCAAAAAAAAACAACCTTTTAGTTGATTGTAATGCATCTACATAGACCTTCTCCTTTACTCTTCTTCCTACTTGATTCATTATCATGATTTGAAAGTAGTCCGGGACTGATTGGAAATTGTCTCAGGTGGCGATCATAATATCCTTGTTTTGACAGCGAAACAACTAGGTGGCAATCTGTGATTATTCTAAGTGCCAGCCTTGCCAGGTTAGTGACATTCATTTGTGATTTGATTATCATCTTTTTTGTTGTTATAGTAGCAATTTGGGGATTAGAAATCAGAATCTAAAATGTTTGTCATTAGAATACACTCAAGGATTATTAAAATGATAATGTATTACAAGTAGCATATTGTGAGATTGAATTTCTCTGATGGTGGCATTTGGATGATTAACATTCTTAGAATATTTTCGCTTTTGTGACAATGGCTCTTTGAATGAGTGAAATATGGTCCCTTTTTGTGAATGTGGCATTTCAATAAGTTTATGAGCTCAAATATTCTCACTTTTTTATAAGTCGTGTTTTGCATTGTTTAAATATTCTCATTTAAATTTAAAAGGTTAGCACATTGCTTGATTAAAATGATTCTCCTTCTTGTTTTAGTGGTAATCTACTCATTCTATGAGCTTGAATATTCTCACATTTTGCGTGATTTGAATATTCATCCCTTTTTTTAAATGTAGCATAGTGCATGATTACATTATTCTCATTTCTATGAGAGTGGCAATTTATAATGATCCATTAACTTTATATTTTTACCTAAAAGGGATATTTGAGACTTAAACCATAACAATATCATTGGAAGATTCTTGAGAGTGATGTGTGCAATTTTCGTAGGAAAGGAATACTATTTTAAAGCTAGTGAAAAAAAGAGAAAATCGATGTCTGATTTTATCCCAATTCGGATACTATGGAGGATAACTTAGTCTCTGAATTTCGTTACTCTTGACTTTGGTTGAAAGCATCTATAGACGCTTTAAAATGCAATCTTAAATATCTCCACACTATCGAAAAATCAAACCCAATTTCATTCTTATATATCCGTAAAACAAACAATAAGGTACAAGAGAAGTTTGTAAAGCAAACCTCCACGTGATATTGGTTGAATTTGGACAAAGTCAAATGGATCACTTTAATGATTTAGTGTCGTCACTAATGGCCCGGTCAGATATCAACGGATAGCGGAAACGTATGCCCAACGAATAGACAATTTGCGAAATTAAATTATCCGGTGATGAAAGTCGTCTCCATTGCTTCATGTACAAAACATAGAACAACGTACATCACCGGACAAGGAACGGACAAGAAACGCATAGAACGGATGAAAAATTTAGCTCTCCGTTTGACATATACGTTTGCGCAATCCGTTGATATGTGACCGGGCTATTACAATATATTACAAGTGTGAGAGTGGCATATTGTGCGATGAGAATTCACACTGACGTGAAAATGTAAATGGTCAGAATATTCTCAATTAGTGTAAGTGCCTGCCGTCCAGGTATACAGACAGTATTCTCACTTTGTTGTACATGT